>CM076572.1:1298877868-1299171546 GCA_034641835.2 Pinus albicaulis | reverse complement strand
CCTTTCTTTGGTAGTTGATAAATTGGGAGTGATACCTTCCTTAAGATGGCAGCTTAAGAAACTTACAAGTAGGATCTTGCAGGTAGCAATGTGATAGAAATTTGTAACTTTTCTTTACAAAAGAGATATAGAAAATATTAGTGTATTTATATTTTCGTATGTTTGTGTTAAAGATATGTTGGTTCAGATGATTGACTTATGATGCTACTTATCTGAATGGTTTTCAAATATCTTGAAAATTTTAATTTGGAAATAGTTGTATAATTTGCTTACACTACTTATTCACCCCCCCATATTAGTAGTGTCTTGGTTTCTAACAATTGGTATCAAAGAAATCTTTCCTTTCAAAACAATATAACAACTAGAATGAAGATCAGGATCATGTAGAACTAGTGTTGGATTACCTAAGATGGAGATTCGTTTTTGAATGGCTCAAATTATACAACTTGGAATGTAAGAATGGGAATATACATGCAAGCTACTAATTTTTATATATGGCTATATATAGGGAATGGATTAATGAACAATGAGTATAATGAGATAGCTGAAGGAAAAATCATGAAAGGAATTTCTAGGTAAGATACTGAAAAAGTGATCTATTATGACACTGCAAAGGAGATATGAAATAAGTTACACTCCATCTATGCTGAAGAGATTCAACTTGCTAATGATCTCAATATAAACAATTTAGCACACAAAGATCATGAATCGAAACAAGAAGAGGATCCTCTTATACTAATTGGACACCTTGTTGATCAAAACTCATATAATACCAAGGATATGGAATATTTACGTATGTTTTTGTTCTATTGTAATCATATAACAATAAGCCATTTACATTATACCTGCTTAATTGCAAGTTCCAATGAAAGAGAAAGTTTTTGATATAGTAGTAGTAAATACGAAACTACTTTGGTAGCATTAATAGATCTAGATAATTTTTTAAAATATAATGGGTGTATCTCTAGTGAAAATTAAGGAAATATACCTCATGCGTCTACAACATAATTCCTAGACTCAGCAAGGGAACAAGTTATTCAAGAAATTGGGAGTGAAAAAAGAACTTGTTGTGAATCCAGTAGCTCCTCTATCGAATTATAATATATGGATGAAAATAAACATTTGAGAAGGGAACCCATATAAGCTTATGAGGAAGTTAAGAAGCGTAAAGACTCAAATTAGAAGCTAGACAAAGATATTGTTTTATTAAAATATTAGTGGTATAGGTATCATATCTGTAATGCTATAGATGATATCTGAAGTAATAAAAGCCTCCCTTAGGTTAAGACTAGTCTATATCATGAAATTGATTTTGCAGTAGCATATAAAGGTATAAAACACATCATTTTTGTAATAGTAAAAGGTACATATAGTGTTACCATAACACAACAACATGAAGAAAAACATGTGATCAATGATTATGAATCGAAATTTAAGTATCCCCTATGGTTTTTCTACTATGGTGAGGTAGGAAATTATGCTTCTAAGTATACAAATATGAAGAACAAGTTTTTTAAAGGAGAATAAACTTGTAGTTTCAGTGATAACCATGAATTACTTAGAGAAGTATTTTCAGTAGCCACACATAGAGACGGTTTTCTCATCAAGGAAAAAGAGATCCATAGAAGCATCTAATGGATATTTTAGAAGAGGATATGCTAAAAAGTATGATAAATCCTTTTCCACCATTGAGAAAAATGTTACATGCCACATGGATAATAAATTTGGGCACTATGTAGTTGCATGTATACTTGGCAAGATATCCCCTTCCTTAAATAATGCAAAGAAAATATTGGCCAATAGGGAGGACCAACAAGGAAATTTTCACAAATACAATAAAAGGTAAATGGAAAAACAAGTAGGAAATAATCATATACCTAAGTCTTATAGAAAAATTAGTAGACCAGAGTCTAATATTATTGTGGTGAATCTCACTAATAGTATTAATTGTATTCTAATCAGTCCTCAAACATAATACAAGAAAAAGGAAAGAAAAAACATTGAGAAAGAAGCATAGAAGGTGATACACATGTTATATATATTTGATAACAAAAATATCAAGTGCTTCATATGCTTAGATTGTGGAAGAAAATCACTCAAACAAGAAAAAGGACAAGCTCGTGGAATTGCCCGAATAAGGACTCAACATAATTAAGTGTGAAAGAGAAAGGGATATAATATACTAAGGGGGATTACATCCCTTGTCCATACTTTTTGAAGAGAAGATGATGGCTTCAAGATAAGCCAAAAAAACAAATGCAAGGAGCATAAATGAACGCCTAGTAATGCATCTAAAGGTTTAAGGGAAGTATGCCCATTTTGTTTTATTTACTTTATTTGCTAATGTATATTAGTGTTGTTGAGTATTGTATTGTTTGTAGAGAAATTAAGTAGAATACTGCCATTGAGTTGTTAATGGAAAGAATATTGTGGAAGCCATAGTCTGTTGATTTCAATTGTAGCTGATGTTATATGCTACTAAACACAAAGTAGATGATCAAGAATGTCAAAATTAATACAATTGGTGTTTACAGAAGATAAGTGATGATTATATATTTTCTGATATAGTTTACATCCCTCATTTCCAAGTATTTCTACACATATTATTTTCATTAACAATTGGGAATAGATTTGAGAAGAGATCATATATTGGTGAAAAGAGAAGACAATGCAACAAAAGGTGATTGTTTGAAAGCTCTTAGTGCCACGGAGAGATTGTGAACACAGGAGGAGAATAATCAATTAATAATTGGTAAAAATGGTACCAACTAATAATTGGTATCATCAATTGGTATCAATTTTATATTTCTATTAATGATAACAATGCAAGTGAGAAAATGATGGTGTTGTTAACATTTCTCAATAGATGAGTTATATATTATTGTTTTTTCATTGTCTTGTACAAATATTAGTGAGATTGGTTGAAGAAATTTTATGATAAATTCCCTATAATATGTGTCTACGCAAAGAGTATGCGAGAGATAGAGATAATTATATTTACAACTAAATTCTTACAATGTGTTTTATAGGAAAATAAGTTGAAAATATGTATGAAAAAATTAAGTTAATTGATTATGTAACTAATATTTATATTGAAGTCTAGGATATGGTGATTTTTGTATGAGTCTACTACCATCAACATTATGTTAAGTGAAGTATCATAGGTGGAGATTTTTTTAGTGAGTGATGTTGAAATATTATTTTGAACTACTGCAGCAGAAGGATGAATGTGGCAGTGTTGTTTTTTTTAAGTTTGTTTGCACGCTATCACTGCATTTATGATGCCTGAAATTTTTGGTTTAATGGCTTTGCAACAGCCAGTTTTACATTGAATGTTTTTATGGATTAACCACGCCACCACAGTTCTCTGAAACAAGTCTATTCTCGTCATAAAGCCCTCACCAACCAGCTTATAATTTATACGGCAGTGTTTAAATCTTTGAATTGGGTCACAACTGCATATAGACCCACTTGCAAACTCAACAGCCACGACAATCAACGTGGACCAATAGAAATTTCTCGCATAAGTTTGAAGCTGAGTCGACACAATGGAAATCCGGACCGAAAATTTTATAAAACAGATTTCATAAATTTTTCACATAACGTTTTGGCCTGACGTCATCACAAGTTTTTGTTATGCGAACTTTTATAAAACATATTTCAGTTTATGGTTTGAGATCCGATGGGGCCCAGCGCTGGCCAATAACACTGCGTTCGTGCAAAGTTTTGGCTTTGTGATGTCACACAGATTTGTGACGCAAATTTGTTTGCAATATGGTTTATTGAAGTTTGAAATCCGGTTATATAGTTTTTAAACTATGGTTTTGTTTTATGCGGTGGAGTATGAGGCCTAAATAAATTTAAAGAAAACCCTTATCACATAGTTTTTTTTATTACCGCAACGTTTGTTAACTTTGGTTATATATATATATATATATATATATATATATATATATATATATATATGATAAATATGTAATATTTATAATATATATGTTATGTAATTTATTTTAATACAATGTGTGCATTGTTTCACATACACAGAGAGAGTCTGATGGCTTAATGAAACAGAGGCTATTAATATATACACAACAGTGTGTATTTTTTTAGTAACAGAAAGATAGAGCATTTTTTAAGCACTGCATTTTGTAGCAGTTTGTAATCCCTCTGTATGAGGAAGTTTTTCTTTTGTGATATATTTTATAGTGAATGGAATACAAGCGTTTTTTGAAACCTCTGTCTCGTAGTGAGAATTTTTTTTTTAATTCTCTGTGTTCAAAGGAGAGTATTATTCTCTCTGTGATTTTTTTTGGAATTCTTAGAAATTCCAACATGGTATCAGAGCTAGTCCAAGCTCTTTGAAGGTGTCAAAGAAGCTGAAGGAAGGAATTCTTTAGTTGCAGTAGTTTCTCCACCAGTGTGAAGGTTCAGCCAAAATCCAAGGTATTTCTCAAAAAAAAAATTGTGTTGCTGTTTGAAGATAGTCATTTTATTTTAAGAATCACAGTCAAGATTTAAAGCATATTTCAAAGTGATAGGCATGGTAGGAGCCGGCACAAGCATGATTATTGGTAATGCTCAGCTCCCACAATTCAATGGGAAGAACTATAATTATTCGGAAATCACCATGAGAGCCTTGTTTGCCTCGCAAGACTTATGGGAACATGTTGAGGATGGTTTTGAAGAACTAGTAGATGAAAATGAGCTTAATGCCTTAACACAGGTAGAGAAGGACTTGTTGAAGAGCAATAAGAAGAAGGACTCTAAAGCCCTCTTCTATCTCTATCAAGCAGTACATGAAAGTGTGTTTCCAAGGATAGCAGCAGCTAAGAAATCCAAAGAAGCATGGGATAATCTCAAGACGACCTATCAAGGCATGAAGAAATTAAAGACAACAAAACTACAATTGCTGAGGAGAGATTTTGAGACTCTCTGCATGAAGGAGTCTGATAACATAGACTCATTCTTCACCCATGTGATTGGAATGGTCACACAGATAATGTCTCATGGAGAGACACTTGAAGAAAGAAGGATTGTGGAGAAATTTTTTAGGAGCTTACCCTCAAGTTTTGATGTTATAATCCCCACTATAGAAGAGAAAAAGGGTCTCTCAAACTTTTCAATTGATGAGCTTCATGCATCACTGATGACACATGAGCAAAGATTGGGTAGAAATGAAAACTCATCTTTGGAGCATGCCTTCAAGACCCAAATTTCCTTTGGAAGAGGAAGAGGTCAAGGCAGAGGAAACAAGAGAGGAAGAGGCAGAAGCCAAAACAGAGGAGGAAGAAACAGCCCAACAAATGCTGAAGGAAAGGGCAGCAATCAAAATTAGAACCAAGGCCAAAGCAACAACCAGCAAGGTGGACAACAACATGCTCATTGACAAAGGTATGACAGATCCAATGTCCAGTGTCATTATTGTAAAAATTATGGGAATTATGCAAATGAATGTAGGAAGAATCAGAATGATATGGGTAATAGACCTAGTGCAAATTTCACTAGAGAAAATATCAGCCAAGATAAATTGATTTTAGCATGTAATATGGCTGAGGAAAAGAGTGAAGATTTATGATTTATAGATTCAGGATGTTGCAACCATATGACAGGAAACATTGCTATGTTTTCTATGTTAGATGAAAATGTAAAGTCTCAAGTCACATTGGGAACAAATAGTAAGATTTCTGTCACAGGAAAAGGCATAGTAAATGTCTTGACAAAGAAGGGAGAAAAGAAGAGCATCTCTGATGTATATTATGTACCAGGTATGAAATGTAACTTGTTAATCATTGGGAAGCTCATTCAAAAGGGCTACAATGTTTTATTTGAAGATGATGTATGCACCATAATGGATAAACCTCCAAGCAAACAATGTATTTCTGAAATAAGGATGACAAGAAACAGAATGTTCCCTCTCAGGATGAGGGCAGATTTGAAAAATGGAGAAGAAATGGCAACAGTGACACGAGAGGATTTCCAAAGAGAAGCAAAATATGAGAATTGGTTATGGCACTTGAGATTTGGACATCTCAACTTTGGAGGTCTTAATTTGTTACATAGGAAAGGAATGGTAATAGGATTACCATTGATTGAGAAACTGGACAACCTTTATGAAGGTTGTATCTTGGGTAAACAACACAAAGAAAGTTTTCCATCAGAGAAAAGCATAAGGGCAAAGGAACCCTTAGAAATTGTCCATTCAGATTTGTGTGGACCAATGTAAACACCATCACTTGCAAGAAGCCATTATATGTTAAATTTTAGTGATGATTTTACAAGAAAAACTTGGGTTTATTTTTTGAAAAATAAAAGTGAAGTGTTTGAAAAAATCTTCAATTTCAAAGCAGTTGTTGAGAGCCAAAGTGGGCAGCATATCAAAGTCCTTAGGACTAATAGAGGAGGTGAATATATCTCTAAATAATTTCTACGTTTTTGCAGAGAAAATGGCATACATAAGCAATTTACAGCAAGGTATACACCACAACAAAATGGTGTTGCTGAAAGGAAAAATAGGACAATCATGGATATGGTAAGGAGTATGCTAAAGGAAAAACATTTTCCAAACGATTATTTGGTTGAAGCTGTACATTGTGCAACATATGTACTAAATAGATGCCCAACAAAAGCAATGATGAATAAAGTTCTGAAAGAAGCATGGAGTGGGATAAAACAAGGAGTCACCCACATGAAAGTTTTTGGTTGTGTGGCTTATGCACACATTCCAGATTAGCTAAGGAAGAAGTTGGACAGCAAGGGGGAGAAATGTATTTTTATTGGATACAATGAGAAATCCAAAGCTTACAGGTTGTATAACCCATCCACCAAGAAATTTATTGTGAGCAGAGATGTTCAGTTCATTGAGGAAGAAGCTTGAGATGGAAGCATTGAGAAAACAGACAATCTAAAGAACTGATTTTCTCATGATGAAAATGAGGATGATATGGCTGAAATGCATCCATCATTAGCACCACTACCTCCACCAACACAAGGGCAGCAAGGTACACCACAAGCTAGAGTAAGAAAACCCTTGAGAATTAATGAGAGTGATTCTCCAAGCACACCACAAGGAGCTGATTTCAGTGTTACTTCAAGCACATGTACACCAAATGAAGGAGGAACAAGATTCAGAAATTTAAATGACATTTATGAGCAAGAGGCAGCAAATGAAGGTATGAACTTTTATTTTCTTTAAATTGTCGTGTTGATGATCCTATTCATTTTGAAGAAGCTATAAAATATAGGAAATGGATAGAAGCTATGGATGAAGAAATTAATGCCAGAGAAAGAAATAAAACATGGGATTTGGTTAAACTCCCAAAAGGTAAGGAAGTTATTGGAGTTAAATGGGTCTACTAGACCAAGAGTAATTATGAAGGTAAGATTGAGAGACACAAGGCCAGACTTGTTGTCAAAGGTTATAAGAAGCAACATGGAATAGATTATGAGGAAACTTTTGCACTAGTTGCAAGAATGGAAACAGTAAGAGTAGTGTTGTCCATAGCAGCAAAAAACAAACGGAAGGTCTACCAAATGGATGTAAAATTAGCATTTTTAAATGGAATGTTAATGGAAGACATTTTTTGTTGAAAAACCTCTAGGCTATGTGAAAAAGGGCCAAGAGCACAAAGTTTGCAGATTGAAGAAAGCTCTTTATGGGTTGAAACAAGCACCAAGAGCATGGTACAGTAGGACAGATTTCTATCTACTGGAAAATGGGTTTGAAAAGTGTGAAGGAGAACCCAGATTATACATCAAAGATAAATATGTTAAGATGCTAATTTTTGTCTTATATGTTGATGATGTGATCTTCACAGGTAATGATGATTACCTCATTGAAAATTTTAAAAAGGTCATCAAAGATGAATTTGAGATGACTGATATGGGCTTGCTGAAATACTTCTTAGGAATAGAAGTAGAGAAAAATGAAAATAAGATTTTTATTTCTCAAGCTAAGTATGTAAATGAAGTTTTAGAGAGATTTAACATGCGGGATTGCAAAGCAGCAATAACACCCATAGTAATGGTATTGAAACTCAACAAAGAGGACAACAGTAAGAATTTTGATCCTAGCTTGTACAAGAGCATAGTTGGCAGTCTTATGTATTTCACTGCAACTAGGCCTGATACTATGCATGCTATTAGTTTAATTTCCAGATTCATGGAGAGACCAAAAGAAGCACATTGGCAGGCAGCAAAGAGAATTCTGAGGTATGTTAAAGGAACAAAAAGGTATGGGATTTTGTATACTACTTCAGAAAATTTAGAATTAATTGGTTATACTGATAGTGATTGGGCTAGAAGTATTAATGGCCAGAAAAGTTCTTCTGGTTATGTTCTTCATATTGGTTCAGGAGCTATTTTATGGGCTTCTAAAAAGCAGCCTATTGTAGCATTGTCTACAGCAAAGGCAGGGTATGTGGCAGCTACAGTAGTAGCATGTCAAGTAGTGTGGATGAGAAGAATGTTGAGGAGTTTATGTCAAGAACAAGTAAAAGGCACAGTAATTTATTGTGACAATAGCTTAGCCATAGCATTGTATAAAAATTTTGTGTTTCACAAAAGGACAAAGCACGTAGATGCTAAGTTTCACTACATTAGGGAACTAGTGAAAAGTGGAGAAATTATTTTAAAACATTGCAAGACTCAGGAGCAATTTGTAGATATAATAACAAAGCCATTGGGGTAGAAAAGCTTTGAATACTTGAGGAAGTGCATAGGTATGACAGATAACCTAGCATTTGAACTTAAGCGAGAGTGTTGAAATATTAATTTCAACTTCTGCAGCAGAAGGATGAATGTGGCAACGTTTTTTTTTTTTTAAGTTTGTTTGCATGCTATCACTGGATTTATGAGGCCTGAAATTTTTGGTTTAATGGCTCTGCAATAGCTAGTCTTACATTGAATTTTTTGATGGCTTAACCACGCCACCAAATTTCTCTAAAGCAAGTCTATTCTCATCATAAAGCCCTCACCAACCAGCTTATAATTTACACGGTAGTGTTTAAATCTTTGAATTGGGTCACAACTACATACGGTCCCACTTGCAAACTCAATAGCCACAAAAATCAATGTTGACCAATAGAAATTTCTCGCATAAGTTTGAAGTCAAGTCGACACAATGGAAATCCAGACCCAAAAGTTTATAAAACGGATTTCATAAAGTTTTCGCATAACATTTTGGCTTGACGTCATCACAGGTTTTTGTTATGCGAACTTTTATAAAACATAGTTCAATTTTTGGTTTGAGATCCGATGGGGCCCAACACTAGCCAATAACATTGCATTTGCGCAGAGTTTGGGTTTTGTGATGTCACACAGATTTGTGATGCAAATTTGTTTGCAATATGGTTTATTGAAGTTTGAAATCCGGTTCTATAGTCTTTAAACTATGGTTTTGTTTTATGCAGTGGAGTATGAGGCCTAAATAAATTTTAAAAAAAAACCCTTGTCACATAGTTTTTTTTTTATTACCGCAACGTTTGCTAACTTTGGTTATATACATATATATATGTTATAAATATGTAATATTTATAATATATATGCTATGTAATGTATTTTAATACAATGTGTGCATTGTTTCACATACACAAAGAGAACCCGACGGCTTAATGAAGCAGAGGCTATTAATATATACACAATAGTGTGTCTCTTTTCAGTAACAGAGAGACAGAGCATTTTTTAAGCACTTCGTTTTGTAGCAGTTTTTAATCCCTCTGTTAGTGGAATTTTTTCTTTTGTAATAGATTTTACAATGAATGGAATAGAATCGTTCTTTTAAAACTCTATCTGGTAGTGAGCAATTTTTTTTTAATTCTCTATGTTCAAAGGAGAGTATTATTCTCTTTGTGATTTGTTCTGGAATTCTCAGAAATTCCAACAAGTGAGAGTTTGTTTTCATAGTTTGTATGTAGGAGAATTATTTTAAAGTAAGAATGAATTGGTGAGCATCCATATACATTTTTTATATAAGCACTTTTAAGTGCAGTAATTTTTCATTTATTAATTGACAAGATGTTGATGCCAGTCATCCATAAGATAGATGTTTTATTGGGTCCTTCATTCTTTTGAAAATTTTGGTGAACAAAAGCTGCAAAAGATGAATGTCTAAAGCCA
The DNA here is from genome assembly GCA_034641835.2 of Pinus albicaulis. Classification (NCBI taxonomy): domain Eukaryota; kingdom Viridiplantae; phylum Streptophyta; class Pinopsida; order Pinales; family Pinaceae; genus Pinus; species Pinus albicaulis. The sequence goes on along the minus strand of CM076572.1, from coordinate 1,299,161,433 downwards.
TTGGAAATAAGTCAATAGAGCCTTAGACATGCACGAAAACAAAAATATTAAGACTTGCGTATCTAAAAAATAGGGAAGCACACCCATGGAAATAGGAAAATAAGCATTAATTTTGAAAGGATCAATAGAAAAAACGGAAATGACTCCAGGATTTTTGAAAATGAGACCAAATCAAAGGCCAGATTAAAAAACCTATGCAAGGATTAGATCAAGTGATATAATATATATAATAATATGTCGAGGGATAAATTTAGAAATGTTTCTTTATATACTGAGTTTATGTTTTATGTGTTTCTTGTTGTTAATTATTGTAGAACTCTATTGTTATGCGGAAGTTCTGATCTATTCACTCTAAAATTTGATGTAATGTTTCAATCCGAGAGATTCCTACAGATTTATTGATCTATGATGTAATGGTTGGTGATCTTAATGGAAAGTAAGTTTTAAGAAATCCAATTTTTTCGATTTGATGAATGCATATCTCCTTTTTAAAATGTCTTGTTCCTTTTATATGAATGTTGTATTTATTTATCATTTTGGGATTGGATGTCTCGGTTGTAGTATAGTTGCGTAAATACTAAAAGGATAATGGTGTAAATAATATTTTGATAGTAATCTAGATCCATTAACCATTTTAAGGTTCTTGTTCTCCTCGAGTGAGACACTCCTTTGTAAAAATGGAGTCGAAATATCTACAAAAATCTAAATTATGACAACTTCTTTTATTGGCAACTCAGACGGAGACTAGGAAACTATCACTGCAATTTTTTTTCCAACAAATGGTTTCATTTCTAGGACCCTAAGATTGAAAAGTGATCTAGATAAAGCTATCTAGATTTTTTTGTAAAGGTATTCAAAATTAGTGGCATGAGAAAGTTGATCATCTCATTCTGAAACAAGCTAAATAAAGACAAAAGAACCTATAATGGGTTAGATCATAATTTTTCTATGCTAAAACCGCTTATGACCAATAAAAAATATTCTGGTGTGAGTTTCCTAAGAGGCTACAAGATTTCTTAAAAATATTGTGAGTCAAATCATGGGTTGGAAGTCGACTTGCAATTCATAGAGATTGGTCGAAAACTAATTTGGCTGAACACTTATGATTGGATACATATATGACAAGGGTTATTCATTTTTGGGAGAATGTGACAATACAATTTTATACTATTTAATTTTTAGTTGAACATCATCGATCCTTTTCTGAAGCAATTTCATGTTTGGGCCGCGCGGAAGATTTTTGAAAGAAATTTCCCTATGGATGAAGGTATTGATGGTCGAAGAAAATTTTCTACCTTTCCATAAATATGAAATGGATTCTTAAAAATATAAGTGTTGCGGGTCAGACCTAAGGGATTAATGTTCTCCAGTTAAGGAAAATGGAGGGCTATTGCGATGGACCAAGAAGAGTTACATAAGGCACTAGATTTTAGAGCACTACGAAGGGAAATAATAGTTGACGAGTGGAGAGAAAGGAATTTGTGAGAGATTGGATATAAAAGAAGAGAGTTACAAAGGATAAGAGAAGAAACATTAAGCTCAGCATCACAAAAGAATAATATGGATAGTCCTGAATTGTGAATAAGTGGAGATTATGAGGGGTCTTTGTATGGAAAAGTAGGAGACATCGACGATAGTGTTGTGGGAATTTTAGTTGGGACTGGTAGGCCCCACTCGAAGTCATAATAATTTATCATGCCTAAGCCACCTATGCACCTGATTACAATGTCAGGGAACATACTGCAGAAGATTATGACATACACTTTGTGATGAGGAAACTATTATTTGAATATGAGTCGATCCCCATTAACAATAATGCACAACATACTAGTAAAACTCTTCCTCTCCCTAACCTTACCTTGCTACTATATCAAAATATCAACCAATTCCTTTCCAAGTTAACTCAAAATATAAATTTCCAGCATATGCATTCTAGATATAGTGTTGGTTTTCCAAGCAGAGGAATTACTTCCAATAGTGGTGTTGAGTCTAAGTCATTTAATCAATTTTAGGTGAGTTCCAAGGGATTTTTAATTGTCTAGCCAGGGCATATATCCATGGTTGGAAATATGGTTGGATCGCTTACCCGATATCCAGAATTTTTGAGACGAGGCAGTGAAGAGGTTCAACAACATTGGTACCTGTGTGAAGTTGTTTGTAAGTCTTGACATATTCTTGATGCCACTAAACTTAGTGAGTTCCAAACTAGTCTAAGGGATAGGGAACTCATATGGTTTAAAGTGGATTGATGAAAATCCTAATGCCACCATGGATGTTTTTAAATGATAATTTCTTCAATAATTCAAGTTATCTCAGTCTAATCACAAGGCTTGGAAATGTTTTTGGATATTCGTCAAAGGGAAGGGCAATTTTCTCGGCAACACATACAAATATTCAAAGATGCTATAAAAAAACTACCTTACCCTCTCAATCCTTATCATTATAGGGATTATTTTTATAAGTATTTGTTATCAATGACTCGTATTTTGTTCCCATAACATAATATTGACATACTACAGGATGTGTTATAACAACCCATGTAGATTGAGTCAATGCATAGATATACCTAGGATTAAAAAATGGGTGCTCCTTCTATTGATCCTCCTATTTTGGGACTTCAAAATCACATTACCAATCTTAATAAGAAGTTAAAGGATATTTATCACGCTCCACCCATCTGGCCTGAGGTCAAGTGCACTCACTACCAGGGTCAGGGGAATCATGTCACAAAATTTGTGCAACTCAAGAGTCAAGGATCATCTAGTCTACTTATCGATCCTCCACTGCTATGACACAATCCCAGGGTTGTGCAAGTTTCTTTAGTAATTCCATTTTAAGGTACGACTTAGTATCAAACATTCCCTTCTCATCAGGTTATTTCAATGAATGAGTTCTATGAAATTTGTAGATCCTTTGGCAATTTACCTCGTCTATGTCCCATTTTGCAAAAGTATTCCAATGTTCCAAAAAAATTTCTTTTTGAATTATGTGGATGACCCACACATCATAAGGATGAATGTTTGTCCTTAAATACTTTGGATTATCACCTGGATCATAAAATTTTATGAGTCAGTGAATCTCCTAAGGGCCAAAGAGGAGGAGCCCCTACAGGAGGGAGGATAGGAGGTAGAGGCCCAATTAGATGTTATAATTGTGATAATGAAGGTCATGTTGTAAGGGAGCTTCCAGTGATGAGAAGACCTTGGTTTTCAAATTGTGAGGTGAATAGACATGCTACAAAATATTTTCTTGAGCTTATTGCCCACTGGGAAGAGTGTAACCAGATGAAGGGAACTAATTTGAATAATTTTGAACCACGAGAACTAGATCTAGTGGCACAAATGCATATTAATATTGTGACGAGAGGAGGAAAAATAACTGGACCTGGTGTTTGGGCCTCTAAGAAACTAATTTTCATAAGGCTAGTTTCACCAAATTAATATTATGATTCCAATCAACAGACACAATACTATAGAGATACGATTGAATTACTCCGACAATTAATTTCTTCTAAGGGGCCCTGAATTGAAAAGCAAGTGAAAGTGAAAAATATGTCCTAGACCTTCACGAGAGGTATCCGAACCAATTTTGGAATGGTTTATGTTGTTTTTATAAGTTACGAATCATGAGAAACACCTTTTTCATTTGCAGTAAAAGTTAAAATATTTTTTGAAGGATGATCCATTTTCAGAAGAAGGTTATTTCTACTAATCTTCCTGAGACACATTCTAGGTGGGTTTGATGAATTAAGAAAAGAACAAGAATATAATTTTACATTGATGCTTAAATTTTTGGATACCAAATCAAGGACTCCATGTTAGATCTTGGCTCATATGTTAACGTTTTACTGAGGAAAACTTGGGAGGCTCTTGGGAAACCCAAATTAGCATTTTCACCCATTCAATTATGCTTTGCTAGCAGATATTGTATTATACCCATTAGTATATTAGAAGATATTATAGTTGATATCATAGGTGTTAAGACTTATGTAGATTTTCAAGTAATTGATATTATTTGTGAAAAATATCCTTATCAAGCCTTATTGAGTATTGACTCAACATTTGAAAACTATGTAGTGATTGGTCTAAAATGGGAAAATATGATTTCATGAGATGAGTGGTCTGAAACTAATATCCTTGCTACAAGGATTCAAATGCTTAAATTCTTCTAAGAGATTAAATGTGCAAATGTTGCTTCTTACCTTTTTAATGCATCCATTAATCTATTTAGAATGATTTCTCTTTTCACTCAATTTTTTTTGGATTCTAGAATTTCATATTGATATGTAATTGAGATAGTGAAGAATGTTAAATTAATTCAGCATATCAAACTATGACACCTTAAAAAAATAATTAATGTAAAAATGTCTATGGAGAATATCGTGATTGGGAATATTTGTCAAGTTAATGTGCTTTATACTGCGAAGTTTACATTCATAATATCATATTACTTTACACAGCTACTATTGGAATGTCGAGAGGTTTCTAAGGGAATATCCAATTGACAATTTGTTTGTTCATGTCACATAAAGAAGGGGAAAGGAGATGCCTTAATTCATAGCTTTGGCATGCCTCTGCTAGACCGCTTGTGTCTTTACCTATTGTTGGGAGCAAGGTTGTTTATTTTCCACATGGTCATAGTGAGAAGGTGAGGTGGTTTCCCACTATTTTTTAATTTGCAATATTTTGGACACAAATGACTAAAAATAATGAATGCTTATCTTCTTTTCATCATAAAATGTGACACCAGTAGTTTGAAATTTTAATGCTACGTAATGAAACTGAACATAATGAATTTGATTTCAGGTAGCTTCTTGAATAAACAAGGACATTTATTCTCATATATCCAATTTATGAATCTTCCAACTCAATTAATCTTCCAAAATCACATTGTTACAATGCATGTGGGTTCTCTGCATTTCATCCTTCATTTGGTTGTGAACACTTTTATTCATTTCATTATATATACAAGAATTAAAATTTAATAAACACCTTATTGAATGCCAGCCAGATGTGTGAATGGATGAAGTATATGCTCAAATGACATTACAACATATTAATGTTTTAAGACATTTTTAGTCTCATTATTTTTTCTTTGCCGTAATTTCCAAATTTAGTGAGAAATGCTTTAGTATTAGTTCCATTTGTGCGGGGAACTAAAAATTGATGATACTGTGCAACGAGAGAAAATATATTTTTATGTTGGTTCTGACCTCGGCACACCAAGATAGGAACCGAATAATTACTTTTGTAAAACGTTAACTACAAGTAACACTAGCAATGATAGGTTTTATGTGCCACGTGACACTATGAAAATTTTGTAACATGTTTCACTGGAATGCCCAGTCAACGTGGAGGGTGCATGGTCGGCAAAAAGGAAAATTCCAAAGAATATTCCTTTTCCCATAGCTAGTCAGAGGCTGACAAGTTGTGCTATGTGATTGGTTTAAGTGTTGTATGTGTTTTTTTAAGGACCAATTATAGGGTGACACATGGCCAGCCCTGAGGACGCCCCATGTCTCGTGAGTGGTATGGTATAATTTTATGAGGTTCGTAGGGTTTGACCCCATGATCTCCAGCCTACGTGCATAGGTCTCCACCAACTGGGCTACAATGTTTCCTAACTTCTATAGTCCAATGGTTCTATTTTAATGTTATTGTAAAGAGAAGTGGGTGTTGGCGACTGCTGGCGGTTCCATCCCACTGGCAGCCCCATAAAGCATTCACATGTAAACGTCACAAGAAATGTTATCTGCCAATAGTTTCATAACTCCAAAATTTATCACAACTATTAAATATATCACATGGAAAATTTTATGCTACCACTTTGCATGGTTAGTGTCGACGGTTTCGTTAACGCAGGTTTTAAACAACTTTACCACAATTTAAGCGGATTTCTACTCTGACGTTAAATGCAACCACAAGTTTCGGGTGTTGGCATGTGGCCAACCCCTACCCTTAACATTAAATATTATGGTTAGCGCTGGTAGAGTTATAGAAAGCCCCTAATTTTGTGGGTTTTGGCCAAATTTAACTCCAGTTATGTGGAGTTCTCCACAATTAGTGGATTTTTTCTAGGAGTTACTGGGCAAATGAGTTGGAGGCTCAATTTTCGCCCAATCTAGGTGAATTAAGTATCATTCTAGACTAATTGGAGCATTCTGGAGCCATTGGTGTAGAGAAAACAACTATTAGAAGCGTATAAACACATGTATTTGCAAAACTTTGATCATAATGAAAGATGGACATGCCATTGGGAGTTGGACCAATGGATGTAGCCCAAGAGGGGTGAACTAATTCATCATGTCTGTTGTGTAAATGTTATTTGTGGTTTTATTTATCTGTTATACACTATTGTTCAGTGTTATTTAGGCTTATTTTCATGCTTCTAATTCACAAAATCATCTATATTTCATGGTTAAAATTCTCAATCCTTAAGAAAAATATGGAGACAAGTATGCACATGTTTAATAACTAAAAATACACTTAGCATAACAAATTAATATAGTCCTTTCAGATGAGGTTGGTACCAGAGCTAGAGTTTATTCTCTGGTGTTTTTTTGTGCGAAGATTTGTTTAACTGTTAGAAAGTGTTAGATGATTACTAGGCTCAAGCTCAAGAGAGGAGAAGGCACATTGGTGGAAGTAAGAGGGTCTCAAAGTGAGCCACATCAAAGGAGAGAAAGAGTGCCACAATCTCCACCACCTAGTTCACCTCCTAAGGAAGTAGAAGTGCCATTAAGCATGCCTCAAGATGAAGTAGAAATGCATGAGGAGATGGATCCCAAAGAGGAAGAAAGAGTGTTTAGGAAGGCATTCCTTGACATGACTGAGATTGTTAGAATCCTTTATGAAACCTGGATTTGGTTGAAACCGAGATGGTTGTGTAGATCTTGTCTTCCTGATTCTGGAACCACTAATAGTTTGAAAAGTTGATGCCGTATGAGGGATATATTGTGTTCTGATCAAATTCACAAACAGCTAAATTTTCTGACAAGTTTTACTGGAATGACCAATCAGCATGGAGGGTGCACAATCAGCAAAAAGAAAAATTCCAAAGAATATTCCTTTTCCCAGATCTAGTCATAGGATGACAAGTGGTTCTATTTGATTATTTTAAGGGTTGGAAATGTTTTTTTTATGGACCAATTATAGGGTGACACCTGGCCAGCCCTGACGATGCCCTGTGTCCCCTGAGCGGTATAGTAAAATTTTATGAGGTTCGTAGGGTTCGACCCCACGACTTCCAGCCTGCATCCATAGGTCTCCACCAACTGGGCTACAATTTTTCTTAACTTCTATAGTCCAATGGTTCTACTTGAATGCTATTGTAAAGAGGAGTGGGGTTTGGGGACTGCTGGCAGTCTCAACCCACAAACAGCCCCATAGAGCATTCACGTGTAAACGTCACAAGAAATGTTATCCGCCGATAGTTTCATAAGTCCAACATTTATCAAAATTTGTATATATATCACATGGTGAATTTTTTTCTACCACTTCTCATGGTTAGTGTCAATGATTTTGTTAACGCGGGTTTTAAACAACTTTAGCATAGTTTAAGTAGAGTTCTACTCCAATGTTAAATTCAACCGTGAGTTTTGGGGGTTGGCTTGTGGCCACCCCCTACCCTTAACATTAAATATTATGGTTAGCACTGGCGAAGTTATAGCGTGCCCCTATTTTTGTGGGTTTTGGCCAAATTTAACTCTAGTTATGTGGAGTTCTCCACAATTAGCGGAGTTTTTCTAGGAGTTACTAAGAAAATGAGTTGGAGGCTCAATTTTCCCCTAATCTGGGTGAATGAAGAGTCATTCTAAACTAATTGGAGCATTTTGGAGCCATTGGTGCAGAGAATAAAACCATTAGAGGCTTGTAAACACATGTATTTGCAAAGATTTGAACATAATGAAAGACGTACATGCTATTGGGAGTTGGACTAGCAGATGTAGATGGGGAGGGGTGAACTACTTCATCATGTTTGTTGTGTAAATGTTATGTGTGGTTTTATTTCTCTGTTATACACTATTTTTCAGCGTTATTTGGGCTTATTTTCATGCTTCTAATTCACGAAATCATCTATATTTCATGGTTAAAATTCTCAATCCTTAAGCAAACTATGGAGACAAGTATGCACATGTTTTATAACTGAAGAGACACTTAGCATAGCAACCTAATATAGTACTTTCAGATAAGGTTGGTATTAGAGATAGAGGTTATTCTCTGGTGTTGTTTTTCTCAAATATTTGTTTAACTATTATTAAGTGTTAGATGATTACTAGGCTCAAGCTCAAGAGAGGAGAAGGCACATTGATGGAAGCAAGAGGGTCTCAAAGTGAGCCACATCAAAGGAGAGAAATATTGCCACAATCTCCACCAGCTAGTTCACCTCCTAAGGAAGCAAATGTGCCATTAATCATGCCTCAAGAGGAAGGAGAAACCCACGAGGAGGTGGATACCAAAGAGGAAGAAAGAGTGTTCTGGAAGGAATTCCTTAACATGAATGAGATGGTTAGAATCCTTTATCAAGAAAGGAATGAGAAACTAGGAGGGGAAGGATCCAAAATTCACACAGAAGGAAAAGGATCATCAGGAGGTCACAATGATGAAGATATGTCAAGGAAGGGCAATGGAGGAAATGGAGACAGTGGAAAGTCACCATCCCCACCCTCATCATAATCATCCTCTACTTCATCTTCAGTACATCAGCCACCCAAGTCAAAGAACACTGGTAAAAGTCCTTTTTTTAAACTTGATGTTAAGTTTTAATTTCCAATGTTAAATGGTGAAGTAAATGTAGAAAAGCTTGATAATTGGATTAGGCAATTGGAGGTCTATTTAAGAATCCAAAACCTTTAAGATGATGATACCAAAATCCAATTAGCTTCAATGATAATGGAAGGTGCAGCACTTGTTTGGTGGGAATCCAAGACAAAGGAGGATATTAAGAAGCATGGTAAAATTATTCTATCATGGATTGGTTTCATTACTGCAATAAAGAAAACAAATTTATCCATTAGGTCATATGCAGAAATCCATAACGATCTAAAAAAACAGTAGACAATTGAAGGGATAGAATGTGCAAGATTACACCCAAGAATTTAGGAGAAGAGCTCTCTTATTAGGGGTAGATTTGTAGAGCCAAGATACTTTTCTCAAGTGCATAGGGGGCTTACATAGCTACCTTAAACATACTATTCTCATGTTTAACCCTACAAGTCTAGATGAAGTATATGTTCAGGGCACACATCTAGAAGCTAGAGGGAAAAGAATTTTTGAAGAGGGTAGGAAGTGTTAGGCTTAGTCTTGTCAGTCCTCTGTCAGAGTCAAATTCACCAAGGTTCATTTCTCGTCATTTGCAGTCATTAAATGCCATTTTGGTCAAAAGGGGTCATTTTAATTCCCGAGTCCAGGGTTTTGTCTTCAGAAGTGTGAAATAACACTTGCAGGCCATAGGGAGGTTCAATAAGTTTTCATTTCAGGATTGTCATCGTAAAAAATGCTCAAAGATATTTCTTCTTCAAAATTCTGTTTTGAAGAAGAAATTGTCAAATTTGTTTTATGATACACTCCATTCACAAAATGAACTCTTGGCAAATCATCCTAATTGTCAAATATACAACAAGCTCTGCAGTTTGGTGGAGTTTGATGGTTATTATCTTGAAAGTGAACCATGTGTGGCTTGTAGCTGTCCAGAAGTGCCTTATACAAGAATGAAGTTGGACAATCTGAAATCTGAGACCAAGTTCACTAACAATCGAATCATTGTCAAATACACAGGAAAATTGCACTGTTAGGTGTGCTGTATGGTGAGAAATGCAAAGCGGCATTTGATTCTATTAAGTGTTCAAACATTGCAAGGACTCTGCCACGTTTTAATGAACTATCTAGAAAAGAAACATTCTGATAATTCTGTGTTATCATCAAGATTCATAGCAGTTAGATCGCCAAATCACTGCTATGGGTGTGCTACCACTTTCGTGACACAGTGCCTGGAGTTATTACAAGTATTATCCAAACATCCAAATTGCAAACAACAGCTTCTGGCTGCTGCGAAGAGTGCAGGCATTGATGATGCTGAAGAATGGATTGATAACCCAAATTCTGGTTTGCTAGAGATATAAATTGAAATAAAAATTGCTCAGAACATATTCGGTGTACCCCATTTCCTGATAAATAACAAGTATTAACAAACAGGTGTGCAAGCTCCAGATTCATTCATTCAGACTTTTAAAAGAGGGCTCGTGATTATAATGCAAATTGGATGGATATTGTGGCTCAACTACAGCTCAACATGTAATTTCATCAGAGCAGACTGAACAAGAAAATGGGATACTTGCTCCCATGTCTTCCTTCGCTGAGTCTTGCTCGCTCGTAAATGTGACTCCCTTCTTCCGGTCTTTTGTTAATGGGATTCCTAGTCCACATTTTTCAGACAGTGAAAGGCAGTTTCTTTTGAGTATGCTTGATCGAGGCTCTGAATTATCATCTCCGGACTCCCAGATATCGAGTAAAAGGGGCTCCCCATCATGCCGGGCCTCGCTATCAACCAGGCTGTGAAATCTTATACCACAAGCCTTACAGTACATCAGTATACTCTGCAACATTTTGACTTTGTTTTGTTAACTAGGTTTTGAGTTTTCCATTTCATGAGGGATGCGTTGCTGGTATTTTCAAACTGGCATTATATAAAAATTTCAATAAGTCAGCTTGCGACATTCTTTGCATCTCTAAAGGAGTTTCCAGTTGTTAGATTTCGTGTTGCCAGGTCAGCCATGGATGCAACAATAGCTACCTTTCGGGATTTAATTCCAACAAATTCGCAACAGCACTCTGGGATTGTCTTGTCAAGTATAGATTAACGGTACCAAAGTTTCCTCAGACAGGAAATTGTGATCTGCTCCTTGTTAAAAGATCGATTGATCATCTGATGCAATGTGCCACAACTTACTGAACATGGAAGGCTTCCCTTCATTCAAGGTTGCAAATATAAGTGACTATAAAGCAATTTCTGTGGCTGTAACTGAATCTTTTGAGTGGAAGCCCATTGATGCACTTGTCTATAATGCTGCAATTTCTCCTAGTTTCTTTATGGATAAAGTGCCTGTCAAAGAGATTGATTTCACAATAGGGACAAACCTCGCTAGGACCATGTATACATTGCGTGTGGCTTTGCCATTGATGAAACAAAGGGGAAATATGCATCCCTCAACTGTTGTGCTTATGGGGTCACTTTCTTCTTTGTATATGTTTTATGGACATGGTCTTTACACTGCTACAAAATATGATATTAGAGGACTTGCTGAGGCTCTAAGGGTGGAACTGCTACCATACAATATTGGAGTCACTCATGTGTGTCCAGGGTTTGTAGATACGCCAATGCTTAGAAAAATAAAAGACAGCATAGATGCAGGATGGGCTGATATATTGGGTAAAGTGTACTTCTATAACATAAACCAAATAGCCAATCCCAGAGAAGTTGCAGAAACTACATTACGAGCTGCCGAAAAAGGGTAGATTTTTAGTTACTTCCGGATTCGTGGGATTCATTCCTACTACATTATCGTGTGGCTTGATCCCTACAGAGTCCTTTGGAAGAACTGTTCTGCAATTACTAGCAATTTTTCCCTCTAGATTGATAAGCTTTATAGTTTCTGGATATATCCATGGAGTCATACTGTGGCATCATCACAAGATGAATCATCTTGTTCACGATCCAAAGACTGTAGAACAAACAGCTCAAACTGAGTTGAACGAATTGAATTCTTCCAAAGGTCAAGGCATAGATCATCCATCAAAATTTTAGCGGGCTCAACAAAAATGGGTCAATGGACATATCAAAATGGAATGTTGCAACTTAGAGGAGAGATTAATGCAGAAAATATCATAATTATGGAACACTTCCTAAGGAAGTTTATGTTGATAGTGTGGCAATATGTAAAATCCGGTGTTTGTTTATTGTTGGTAGGCTGACTTCTTTGCATCGATTTTCTAGTATGACTTATTTGTTATAATGATGTATAAGAATGGTTTTGTTTCAAATGGCAAATATAATGTGGCAGTCAAGGTCGAAAGCCAAAATTAGAATGAAGACATCGACCACAGCAGAAGAATAGGATCGATCTCCTATTAATGACTTCAGTTAATAATCCAAATGGATCTGTGCTCCAATATTTGTCTCTTAATTGGCCATCAGAAGATTTCAAGGGAAACATTGGTCTGTTTTTAGAACAGAAGAATAGTTTTTTCTGTTTCTGCAATTTCAGTTGAAACAACGCCCTTGTTTTTGGGGTCGATCTGTTTTCTTCAATCATAGTTTATTTAATGTATTGAAAAATCATTTGTAAGGAGTTAGAGAGTTCTGGAAGAGGTGTGAGGAGAGATAAAAAAGCTTCATTGTACAGCTTTGACAGAGAAATAGTTTAAAGTTGCAGCTCTGTTTCATAAGATCCCTGTGGTATGAATTTGGCATATGTTTTTCTTTGTTTCATATGTTCCTTGTTATGTTTACGTTTCATTTCACAATCATTTCCAATTTGAATGTTTCTGAGTGAGAAGGGTAAAGTTCAGCTTACTGCTTTGCCCCGGAGAAGCATTCATGTTTTGTGTTTCTTCCTCTGTCTGAAAGGGATTCATACATTAATGCCCCTTTCAGCTTTCTTAACAGTCCTTCCATTTCATATAATTTCAGTTTGGATGCTTAAGCTCTTGCCTATATTGCCTTATGGAATAATCTATGCCTTTGATTAAATCTCTGCTCTCGCTGTTTTGCCCCATGCAGCCCAGAAAACCCAATCATTTATTAAAAACCTCATTCATATTTATTTACTAGCCTAAAATCAGTTCCCATTCTAGAGTCATCTCGCACCCTATTACTCATTTTATCGAGATTGACTGGAGAGAGCCCTCTCCTATCCTCGTAGGGCTAGCTACGAGGCTGAGCTTGGTTTGATGTTGCCTCGAGTTTTGCCTTCCTCAGCCTGAGGCAGATTCGAGTGCTAACAGGAAGAATCCTTTTAAGGGGAAAAACAAAGAGAAGACTTCAAAAGGTAAAAGAAAAAATAATGCATCTGTTAAGAAAGAGGGAGAAAAACTGGTTTGTAAATTTTTTTCAAAAGAATTCCATGATGAAAATCATTGTTGGAAATTACATCCTAAAATTAAGCCTAAGAGGTACAACAACAAAGGGAAACAAAAAACTGTAGCTACAACTCAACATGACTTAGGAGAGGATTCATGTGATGAATCTAAATTACAGCCATGGGATCGAAGAACATGAAGGAGAAATAAATTGAAACTAAACCCAGTACTCATACTTCAAACTGTCACATACATGCTTCAAATGAAGAAGAAAGAATTGAACTATTCCAAGGGAGGGTCATATCCAAACATAGTAATATTGACACATTGTTTGATAGTGGGTCACAAGAAAACTTAATCTTTGAAGACTTGGTCAAGAAAGTTAATCTTGAGAACATACCACATCCAAAACCATATCCACCTGGTTTGATTTTTAAGGATGCAAATTTACAAGTTTCAAAGAAGTGTATATTGTGGTTTGCAATAAATGCACATTTTGTTGACACAGTTGAATTAGATGAGGTTTTGTTTGACACAAGAGGTGTTGCGTTAGGGTGTACTTAAATGTATGATAGGAAAGCGACATTCCATCACCATGAGAACAAATATCATTTATTCAAAGATGGCAAGGAGTACATTGTTAGAGCACATCACAAAAAGACAAATATTGTTGTGGTAAATGTTGGACAAGTAAAGAGGCTGGTAAATTCAAGTAATAGTTTGTTTCTTCTAATGATTAAGCCTAAAGCTGATGTTAATCATGAATCATTTGAGGGTTTTGATCCTAAGTTGAAATCATATTTATATGATGTAGTCGATTCACATCATGATCTGTTTCAGGAGCCAACATGATTGCACCCAAAAAGAGAGATTCAACCTGAGATTCAGATGCATCAAGATTGTCCTCTTCAAAACATAGGCATGTATCGCATGTTGATAATGGATAATTATGAAATAAACAAGCAAATCAAGGAGATTCTAGACAAAGGAATCATAAGGCCAAGCACTTCGCCATGCAGTTTACACATAGTCTTGATTCCGAAGAAAGATGGGACTTCGTGCATGTGTGTAGACTTCAAAGCTTTGAACAAGATAATGCTAAATAATCGATACCCACTCTGAAGGATAGATGATTTGCTTAATAAGTTGAAAGAAGAAAATTTTTTCACTAAGTTAGATTTAATCGATACCCACTCCCAAGGATAGATGATTTGCTTAATTAGTTGAAAGAAGAAATTTTTTTCACTAAGTTAGATTTATGAAGTGGATATCATCAATTAAGAATTGTCGAAAGTGATGTACGGAAAACTGCATTCAAAACCAAACATGGACTCTTTGAGTGGTTGGTTATGCCATTTGGTTTGTGTAATGGACCGACAACTTTCATGTGAATTATGAATAGTGTTTTGCGTCCATTACTTGATGACTTTGTGATTGCGTACTTAGATGACATATTGATTTTCAACAAAACAAGAGAAGAACATGTCTTGCATGTGAATAAATTGCTTGATGTTTTGAAGAAAGAGAAATTATTTCTTAAGATGTCAAAGTGTGAGTTTGGAAATACTTATTTGGTTTATTTGGGACACATTGTAGGACAAGGCGAGTTGATAATTGATCCTTTTATAGTGGAATCCATTGTGAATTGGCCGACACCCTGAAAAATAACCGAGGTAAGAAGTTTCTTAGGTGCAGCTGAGTATTGGAGAAATTTTATTGCTAAATTTTCTGCCATCGCAGCTCCTATGCATGCAGTGACAAATGTGAAGAAAGGATTCCAATGGGGAGGAAAACAAAAAAAAGCTTTCAAAGCTTTAAAATACAACATCAGTTCAACTCCAGTCCTTGCATTACCAAATTTTAGAGAGACATTCGAGATACAAACTGATGCTAGTGATTATGCCATGGGCGCAGTTCTTTTGCAGCATGGTAAGCCTATCACTTTTCATTCTGAAACATTCAATGGTGTTGTAACTAATTATCCTACATATGACAAAGACCTATATGTGTTGGTACAAAGAGTCAAGAAGTGGAAACACTACTTGGTGGGTAAAGAGACGATTGTGCATCACGATCACCAACCATTATAGTACTTGCAATCACAAACCAAATTGTAGCAATCACGACATTTTAGGTGGATGGGATTTCTTAAAAATTTTCACTTGGTTATAGGGTACAAGAAAGCTATTTTCAATAAAGTTGTTGATATGATTTCAAGACCGATTATTAATGCATCTACTTTACTCAAAAATGACTCTATTTTACATGAGAGTTACATATAACAATATGCACATGGTGTTGATTTTCAAGATATCTATGCTAGTTTGAGTGAATGGAATCAAGTTGAAGAAAACGATTATCACATGCATAAAAAAATTTTGTTTCATTTGGGAAACCTTTGTATAGCACAATGAGAGAGGCTAAGTGTCATGAGATAAGCTCACTCATCTCTTACTGCTCAACACTTTTGGGTAAGAAAAATAGTGGTGCATTTACAGAGGTATTTCTATTCACCTCGCATGATAGGTAGTGTGTCACGTTTTATAAGAGGTTGTTCTATGTGTGCAACAAGCAAGCCTAGTAATAGGAATCTTGGGTTGTACACACCACTACTGGTACCATCAAGGCCATGGGAGAGTGTCTCCATGGAGTTTTTTGGAGGTCTACCTATGTCAAGAAAACAACATGTTTATGTTTATGTAGTTGAGGATAGATTCAGTAAAATGTGTATGATTATGCCATGTAAGAAAACCATTACTGTTGAACAAACTACTGAACTTTATATTCAACATGTATGGGTTCATTATGGATTGCCAAATTCTATTGTTAGTGACAGGGATTCCATGTTCATTGGGAATTTTTGGTCCAATCTATGGAGTATGATGGACACAAAGTTTAAAAAGAGAACTACTTTTCATCTGCAAACTAATGGACACAATGTAATGTTCCAAATTTTTGAAAATAAATTGGGACATTAATTTTTGCTCATATTATCTAGGAGATAAATAAAATGGGTGAGGAGACCCATTTTCATAAATAAAATTCCACATAAAGTGAGAAGGGATCTATGGAGTAGCCAATTTTGCACCTCCGAGTGTAAAAAGGGGGAAAACACATGAGGATGAAGTCATGTTGACCAAGTCAACAACACAGCACAAGAGGGTGTAGCTTGCTTGGAAAGCCAACGCAGTTAGAAAGGGAGGAAACTTCTAGAGAAAGGAAACCCTAATAGGTTGGGGTCCATGGCATAGAGACATCATTTTGCATATAAGGAGGATGAGGCAGCCATAGAGATTATTATTGAAGATTTGGACTTAGAGTCTATTTTGAATGTCCAGTTGTTCAGCTGAATTGCAGTGCCTTTGGCATGAGGGATTCCTATTTAGGAGTTCTTCTCCTCTCTTGAGTAGCTCAAAGAGGATTGCTCTTCATTTCTCCATATTTAGGCATTTGGCCATAGCCACTTCTTCATCTACAATGCAGCCAATGGGTAGTGTTGCAGGTGTTGTTGTGGAGGAGATTCCACAACACCATTTCTTGGATCAGTTCTCATAGGAAGGATTTCATATTCTATGGGAGGATCAGCAAGGAGGGTTTCTAGAGCTGATTTACATATTTTGGTAGAAGGCCAAGCTTCTCCCACCTTCATCAGCACAGTCCCTTCCATAGACTGCGTTATCTCAGAGTTTGTCTGTAGTGGGGGTTTGCTCCACCATTTTGGAGGAAGAGATTTATTGTGCCGGGATCAACCTTGCACTCAAGGAATCCATTGGAGGAGGTTGTTTCAATTTGCAGGCCATATACATTCTCCTCCTTCTATTGTATATTTTGAGTTGTTGCAGCTACCCAGCAACTCCGACATTATTGTATTTTCATATTTTATACATGTATTGCAGCCAATCCTTCTGAGGATTGTGTATTACTTTTATAATAGTGTTTTCAAGGGTTGAGAGCATGCTCTCCCTCATTTCTTGAGTTGTTATTGTAATATTATTCTATTACCATTTTACATGTTGCAGTGTCTCCATGTTGCTACGCAGTCATAGCTGGGGTTAGCTTGTGTAGCTGTGTTTATCTCATGATTATTGTAATTCTGCGTTGAGGATTTCTATTGTTCATCTTGAGCATCATTTCCCTCAAGATTTTGTATACATTTGTAGCTACTATTATTTCAATAAGATGGCTATGAGGTCTCTGGCATTTTCAGAAGTTTGAGAAAGTTCTCTTCACGCTTATGTTTTGCATATTGTTGTAGCTCATTCCCTTGAGCAATATCTTCCTTAGGAAGAAATATTTGCATAGTTATAGGTAGAGCCTGAGGAAGGGCCAGATAGCCTCCAGTTCTCATCCTCTCTTTAGAGGTGAAATAACTGGTAAAATCCCTCTCAGTCAATCTCTGACATAGCCTTGTTCATATTTCTGACAAAGGAACATTTCAGTGGTGAAAAAGTTGTTGATTTCCATTTCAGAACATTACGGTGGTATCAGAGCATCTTTCTTGGCTCAGCCTATGGCCTTCAAGCCCAAGAAAGGATAAATCAAGATGATGAAGAGGATGAGATTGTTCTCATCAGTTTTTAGATCCAGAAAGAACCTCTCCAAAAAGGTTAAGGAGAAATAAGAAAGAAAGGAGGAAGGACCCTGCACTTCATATTCTCATCAAGAAGGAGACAAAATTTTGAGCAGGAAGAAGACTCCATTTTCTGATGGAGGAAAGGGAGATAAGCTTACAATGATTCTTCCTAAATTTGCACCAAGAATTCATGAAGACCTCAAGGAGATTAGGAGGGAGACAGATGAAGAATCCCCAAGAGGGTTTGATCTTAAAGAAAACTATAGATTTTTACATAGTGGGTGTGAGCATTCAACCACACGCTATGAAGGTTAGTGCAGTCATAGTCCCAGCAGTCCCATAAGGGAGGTGGAAGAAGGAGAAGGAGTGACCAAGGAGAAAAGGTAGCATGGTAGATCATATCTATCACATTTTGATGGTTCACTTGCCAATTTAGCCAAAGATTGTTTGGAGGAATTAGACACCTTTTTGTAGCAGTACCAAATTCCGGAGAGTCAAGCTACCAGAGTTGCAGCGCTGCATATGAGAGGTAAGGCCTATGATTGGTGGATCTTTGAATCTTTTCCTTTGAATAATAATGGAATTACATCTTATGAAAATTTGACTAAGTCATTAGTGAAGAGATTTGATGGGAGGATTCTTAAGACACACATGATGGGTTTGCACAAATAAGGTCAAACAAAACCCTTGCATGAAAACACAATGCCTCTTCATAAAACAATGGAGGAGGCCAAAAATTTGAACCAAAACTTGCTAAATAAGGAACTTTCATCTCACATATTGAAGCAAGGGAGTATGGGGATCCCTTTCCCAAAGGAGGATCCAATCATTGACAGGTTGCCCACTCATGTTGTAGATATTGAGGGCAATAGTGCTGTTAGATCTAGAGTTGATCTAGTACCTCATGCAGAGGGAAGAGGAGCTCTTGCTCCACATAGAGGGATGCTTGCATCTTTGCAAGGGAGTCCCCAGGATCTCATAGAGATCAAGGCACATCTCATGTTTTACCAGTGCCATTGTTGAGGAGGTGTGGGGCCTTGGAGGAAAAAGGAGGAAGTAGGGAGAAGGCCCAGCATCATGAGATGAGGAGTACACATCCCTATAAATCTATGGAGGTTGATGCACCTGACGAGATGATTGGATTGCACATTGGAAGCATGGAGGGTTATCTCCATTCATCTATTCAGTCATCATTTGATAATAATGTCTCATAGCATGGAGACATTTTGCAGGGAGATCTCATGTGTGGAGATCAAGGCACAATTCATGTGCCATTATTGGAGAGGTGTGAAACCATGTAGTCAGAAGAAGGAAATGGGGAGGAGAACCAGTAGCATGAGTTGGGGAGTACTCACCCATATCCATTTTTGGAGGATACTGCACCAAGGAGGGAAGATGGATTGCACAGTCAAGGCATGGGCATTAGTGTTCATCCATATGTTTAGTCTTCTCTTGATGGAGATGTCTCGCCACATGGAGGCATTTCACCCAGGGGGCCACTAGTTCAGCAGAGGAGGATGGTTGCTTCACACTTGGAGGCACCACTCATTGATTCTATAGAGATGGGAACTTCGGGAGAACTTGAGATAGTAGTGGGAGTTTTGGATAACTTCATGAAGGAGGAATAAATTTCCTCAACCTCATCTACACCTACTCTCATTGCAGATTCTGCGCTGTGGCAGAAACAGCCTGGGAAGGATAGCAACCTTCCAATTTGTGGCTTGGGCATAGGAGATGTCAAGGAGGAGGACAACCATATGACAGATGTTCTTCATGGGGAACTACTAGCGTTGTCATTATGGAGGGTAGATCTGTATTGGAACTCCCAGCTATTGGTGGGGTATTCCAATGATTCTTTCACCTGCCGGACATTTGATGATCAACATAGGAGGAGATGCACTAGCCATATGGAGATGGGGGAATAAGCATAGTCACCCCTTTTCCCTTTATGGATGAGAGTAGATTCATCTATGAGTCCCTCAATTGATATGACTAGAAAACATGGTAAGGGTGTACATTTCTTTTCACATGATCTTTTGTATGATACATGTATGCATCCCTTAACCATACACATGTAGGAGGATGCTCCAAGGAGAAGCATACATTTTTCTAGACCTCATGGTTTAGTGGGGGCCATAAGCATGGTTAATGGCCATTATCTTGAAATATTTGGGGAGGATAGAGATCATGGAGGACATGCTCAATTTCTAGTAGATATCATTAACCTTCCCCAAGCTTGTGAGGAGATTGATGAAACACACCGGTGGTTGAGCAGCCACAATTTTTATCAGTCTCTATGGAAGTGGAGCACTAAGCTGCGATGGTTACACTTGAGGGACCATTGTCCTTCCCATTTTTTACACATGCCAGCAAGCATGATGCTCCTATTTGCTCCCTATGATTCTATTATTCATGCCTTCATGAGGATCAGGTTCAAGGAGGAGACACATAGGATGGATGTGTCCTATTGTACATTTTTACCCCTGCATCTCAAATTTTGGCCTATTTCCCGCTCGAATCTGATACAAAGCTCCACCGTGGCCTAAAACCTTATGCTCCTATCTGATATTACCATTTCCGCTCGAAGATCCGCTCTACAAAGGTTGAAAACCCATCATTTAAATTATATTGAGCCGAAGCCCCAAGGCCTTAGCCCCCTTACTGTCGTCATCACATGACCTGAGCCCAAAAACCATGAGCCAAAAGGAATAGAGCTTATTGCTTTATGTTCCGGGCACAAAGGCAACTGTCCGATCAAGTAAAATCAACGGAGCGGAAATCAAGCTGTGTGGAGGGCCCCGCGCGCAACAAACCGGCGGTATAGACCCGCACCACTTCTACCGGGCCGGTGGTTTTGGGCCCAAGGCCAGCGATTCCATAAGAAACGCGCCACGTGTCTTTGGTACGGGCCCTAAAACCATTTTTCCCCGCGTGCTAAAGATCGAACCAAGGCCGGGCAGTGGAACCCATCCGCTCCGTAGGATCTGCCGATCTCCATCCAACGGCGGATATGTACCATAACTGCTCGCTCGTTAACGTGTGTCTGCCAGGTTCTGTGGCCCACCATCGTGCCACTCTCGTCGCTTCCCAACCTTTGATCTGTGATTGCCATCCAACGATCCAGATCCCAGTCTCCCCGTCCATTGACTCTACCGCCACATCGCCCATCCACCTGTCCCCCGTACGCCCACGTGTCTTACTCCCGCACGTCCAAAATAGTTTCCCCCGTCATATATATATATGTACGTGCATATGTTTTCATTCATACCTTTCGTTTTCATTCACCCCTCACGTCCAAACTGTTTTACGTAAAAAGGTCGCGCTTCACTTGTTAAATCTATGTCTCCATTGCTTCTCTTCCACCACCCTGTGTATTTCTCCCGGTCGACCATGTATCCATCGTCCCTACCTCCATATGTGTCAGTTTTCTCTAATATTTTGTGGGTTTTTCAGGTTTTAAGGTAATAGAAAGGGTGTTTTAATTCATGGTTTCCGTAGCAGAGGTTAAGAGCATTTCAAAGTATGATATATTGCTGGCAAAATTTAAAGAGGAAGCCGAGGGTAGGTGTGAGAAATGATCGCCCTTAAAGAAGACAAATATATGGATCTACAGAACCCTCCAGAGAAATTCGCCCTACATTAAAGATCCAGGATTCGAATCCGAAATCGAGGGCCGAGAGTACAGTACATAATTGCAGACTATCTCAGGTCTCTTACGGCAGCAGATTTTCCCTCAGCTAAAGGCAACACACTGTATATATTTTATTATTTGTGTCATGTATATAAGGAGATTTTCATCTCCCAGCATTTATTTCTATAGACAGATTGTAAAGTACAGTCATTTATAGTTAGTCATTCAGAGAGAAGGCGCGAATGTTTTCTGCCATTTTATTCAAATTGAGTCATTAAATGTTTTCCATCTACCTCCTCCTCTAGAATTCTCTATCTCATCTATAAAAACTAGAAGGAAAGACATTGTAAGGGTTCCAGATTTCTATCATCAAACTGTGCAGTGAAAATTCTTTTGTATACATTTTTGTAATATTTCTGTATGAAGGTTCAGAGCCCGTATGGTCTCAGTGAGGAGGAGTTATAACTGTAATGAGGATTCTGGTCTTTGGTATCTCACAGTATGTAATTTCTCTTATGTGTTAATACAATATCTCTTTTCATGCTATTTATCTTCTTGTATCATGTTCTAGAATGCGAGTGGCTCACTAGTTCGCAATAAGGATTCATCCTTGTTGATGCCCTTTCTGGAATTAGTCAAGCACTTTAAATAGGCCTAGTCATGATATACTATTCCATGTTCATTCTATCCATATTTTCTGCTATATTAGTTGCTTGAGGTGGGTGCTTTTAAAACGCCATTGTCATATAAGGATTCATAAATTAATATGCCCTTATGTGGTTCTGTTGTGTATCTGGGTATCAGTCTCATGTCAGCTAATATCTTCTCATGTTTCTTCTCTGCACTCACTCTCTGATACTTGATTTCTGTGGCATATTATCTGAACTGGCCCTCTTTACAGTAAGCTATCTCTTAACTGTCTGATGCCTTTGTATTGGAGTTTTACATGATGTTCCTACATTATTCTTATCTTTGTATCAGCTTCTGAGAGAGATTGGTCCCATTCTAATTTAATTTCCTTGTTTAAGCAAGAGATAGTAAGGGAGCTCTTTGGACTGACAACCCAAGCTATATAATGAGCTCCTTGCTATATTAAGATGTCCTAGGCACTGGTCTATGGCAACTCTAGACTGTCTCTAGGGGGGTGACAAAATCATCCACAACATCTTTCTGGCGCTGTTGCCGGGGAACGAATTCAAGAATATCAGTTTCCCTGAGCCTCGACAAATTGTTTTCACTCTCTAATCAGGTGAGCACAGAGAGTTGAAGAGTTGCGTATCTCTCACCTTGGCGACTCCACTGGTCTTTATTTGATACATTTTATTGGTAGTCCTGGCTTCTCGAAAGCCGCATTTGAGGTCAGATACATCTCAGTAGAAAACACCTTACGTGTCTGACCCAGAGAAGATCATTCATAAAAGTGTTTGGAAGGAGAGGAAGTTAGTTCGTGCTGAAAACCATGAATATTCCGTTGAAGATTATCCGCCCTCTTCTTATCAAGAAGTTAGAATAGAAAATCCCGAGTTTTACTCAGAAACTCCACGTAGAGGAAGTACCTGGATTGAAGAAGAATCTCATCTTGCTTTCGAGGCCGAAGAAATTAAAGAGGTCACAGAAGTAGCTGCTGTTAATCGTGAATTATTCCCATCTACACCTCAGGCTTCTGTGCAATATATTCCCATTATTATTCATACTCCGCTTCCTCCTACTCCTCTCCCTTCATTTGTATCTCAGACTGTTGTGCAAACCCCACCTCCCCCAATGGCCAATGTTCCTGCTTTTCTATTAAATAAATATGCTCCACTGGCCTTACCCCAAGTGCTAAATGATATGCCATAGGATTACTTGAAGATTCTGCCAAGATTTAATGGTGAAAATGAACTTGATGCTCAGAAGCACCTCGAGACCTTCTGCTCTTTCGCAGAAAATTTAAATTTTGAACATCTTGATGTGGTCTTCAGATTATTTGTGCAATCTTTGGAGGGTGAAGCCAGGAAATGGTTCAAGACATTGGCAAACCGTTCAATAACCACCTCGGATGTTATGGAGAATACTTTTCTCAGAAAGTTGGGAGAAAAGAAAGATCACGGTCAGTGTCTTACTGAGTTTAATACTATGAAGAAGAAGCAAAATTAAGGGGTATCAGAGTTTATCAAAAGATTCAACAGGTTATATCTAAGCCTGCCTCTTGAAATGAAGCCCCATGAAGCTGCTACCAAGATAATTTTTATAGCAGCTTTTGATTTTGACTTTGGATTCTCATTGAGAGAAAGAAAGCCTACCACTTTAGATGATGCACAGTCAGATGCTCTGGAATTGGAAGCGAACTTTGCCTCCACTGGAAAATTAAAGGGAAAAGCTGAACAAGATACTAGGAGGAAAGGCAAAGAAGAGGTTTCTACCTCTAACCAGGAAAAGGATTCAGACAAGATGGATGAAATAAGCAAGATGATAAAGAAGATGGTCAAGCTGGAACTGGAAGCTAAAAATGCAGCTCCCAAAAACTATTACAATGCTCCAGACAGAGGATACAATCCTCAGTATAGAAGACCCCCATTGCAGATATTGCCGAGAGAAGCAAAGGAATCACAAGACCAGGTACCTCATCCCTTGTACCTGGAAGGACCAGCAGATGACTCCACTGGAGATGCAGCTTATGGATTAGAAGACTCAAATCTGGCTTTTTCAAATAATGATGATATGGATTGCCCATTGCAAGAAGAAGATGAAGAAGCAGATATTGATCATTATTGTAAACAATTTTCTGACTTCATGCAATCACAATTCAATGTGAAATATGATCTCAGATCTTCAAGGAAGAGGACCAGAACTCAAGACCAAGAAGAGGAATCACCTCAGAAAGAAGCAGCTGCTCAGAAGGAATCAGCGACAAAGAAGAACAGAGAAAAAGGTAAGAATCCTTTAAACACTCCCTTGCAGTCAAATGATCATATTCCTTCTTCTTCAAAAATAGTCAGTCCTCTTAATGCTGAGCCAGTGTCAAAAGAAATTAAATCTTCAGCCGAAAATAAGGAGTCCAAAGAAGTAGTGATTGAAAAGCCCCCGTCTGCTTTCAATCTGCAAAAAGAGCTTGAGAAGATTAAGATTCCTATCCCCTTGAATGAGCTATTAAAACAGCCTGTATACCAGCCTCAAGTCACTTCTTTTATGCTTCCTCCTGAACTACCAATAGCTCCTGATAGTTTAAACGTTCAAGAAGAAATACCCATGGTATTTTTTGGCCCACATGTCAAGGAGATAGACCCTTCTAATCCTCCCTTCTACGTGTCTCTAGACATTCATGACCTGTTGTTACATAATTGTATGTTAGATTCTGGGGCTTCCCACAATCTTATGCCTCTGTCTGTCATGGAACAACTAGGACTGCAAGTTACAAGACCATACAAAGACCTATATTCATTTGATTCTAAAAGAGTTAAATGTTTGGGAATGATTAAAGATTTAGTGGTCAATTTAGCTCAAATCCCAGCAAAAAGTGTGGTCATGGACATTGTGGTTGCTGATATCCCAGCCCGCTTTGGCATGCTGCTGTCAAGATCCTAGGGTACCAAGATTGGGGGATCAATTAAATTGGATTTAACATATGCTACTGTCCCAGTCTTTGGAGGTCAAGAAAGGAGGTTATACAGGGAAACTAGATTTCTCAAAATGGTAACTAAGGCTGACTGCTAAGAAAATTCTCCAGTTTATAACAAAGAGGGAGACTTCTCATGTTTGATGTTAGAATAAAATCAAAATTGTGCTCATGAGCCTCTTTTTGGTCAAATCCAAGCTGAGCTGCCTAAAGAAGATCAGGAATCAGAAATTTGGACTTTGCATTTTGATGGACCAATTCAAGAGAAGGCAATGGAGCTGGGGTATTGTTAATCTCCCGTACAGGAAAATGGGTGCCACTGTCTTTTAAATTGGAATATGAGGCTACAAAAAATGTAGCTGAATATGAGGCACTATTATTCGGACTGTAAACAGCCAGAAACATGGGCATCCAATGTTTAAAAGTCTTGGGAGACTCTGAGCTGGTGGTAAGGCAGATCAAAAACGAATGTCAAACTAAGCATCCACGGCTCAAAGCATATAGAAACGAAGTATGGGACATGATAGAAAATTTCTTCTCAGCATTTGACATACAGTTCATGCCCCGGGAGCAAAACAGAATAGCAGACTCTCTCGATGTAGCTGCTAGTACTTTCCGTCCTCCTCAGAATCCACTTTTAAGATATGAAGTGGAGGTACGGTACAGACCATCCATTCCAGATAATATAAAGCATTGGCAGGTATTTGAATATGACGAGCAAATGAGACGATTCATGGAGACAGTGGGAGAATTCTCAAATATGGAGATCGATGATAATGAGGAGGAAGAAGTTGTAAATGCTGCAGAGAAAAAATGGGAAGAGAAGATAGCAGGTAATAGAGTGCTGAAACTGAAAGGAAATGTTATACCTAGAGGTCTGGTACCTCTAGAAAGATTATTTAATAAAGATGATGTTCCAATGCAGCCAAACAAGGTGATAGAAGAAGATCAAGTGGGAGATTTGAATCTGGGTACTCATGCTGATCCCAAAATTGTAAAATTATTCAAAAGAATCCCAGAGGAGTACAAGGAAAAATATTTGAAGTTGTTTCAATCTTAGAAAGATGTATTTGCCTGGTCCTATGAGGACCTAAAAACTTTTGATGTTAATATAATGCAACACAAGATTCCATTAAGGGAAGATGCAAAGCCGTATAAGCAGAAACTCAGATAGATAAACCCTCTGCTGCTTCCCTCTATTGAAAAAGAAGTTAAGAAGCTGCTGAAGGCCAAAATAATTGTGCCTTTGAGATACTCAGAATGGGTAGCAAATCTTGTTCCTGTTCGAAAGAAAAATGGGGAAATAAGGCTGCGTGTGGATTTCAGGAATTTGAATAGAGCATCTCTCAAAGATAATTATCCACTGCCTAAGATGGACCACATCCTGCAGAAAGTAGTGGGAGCATCCAGAATGTCAATGATGGATGGATTTTCTGGTTATAATCAGGTGGCTGTTTTCCCAGAGGATCAGAAGAAAACTGCATTCACTACACCATGGGGAACCTTTATGTATGCCAGGATGCCATTTGGATTAATTAATGCAGGGGCTACTTTTCAAAAGGAAATGGACATAGCCTTTGTTGGAGAACAGGACAAGTTTTTGGTGGTTTATCTTGATGATATCACAGTCTTTTCAAAAAATGATGATGAGCATATTGAGAACTTAAGAAGAACTTTTGAAAAATGCAGAAGGTATGGCCTTTCTCTCAACCCTCAAAAATATTTATTTGCATTAGATGAAGGAAAACTCTTAGGGCACATTGTAACTAAATATGGTGTGAGAATCGACCCTAAGAGATTTGAAGTAATAAATAGTATTCCTTTACCCAGAAATAAGAAGGAAGTACAGGTCTTTTTGGGTCGAATCAATTTTTTAAGAAGGTTCATTCCTAACTATGCTGAGATAGTTAAGCATATAACTGATATGTTGAAAAAGGAGAATGAAGTAAAATGGTCCCAGGAGTCTAGATATGCATTCACAAGGATAAAACAGGCATTCGCTGAGGCTCCTGTGCTGGCTGGGCCAGATTACAGCAAGCCTTTTATGATATTCTCATTTGCTTCACCTCACACAATTGCTGGAGTATTATTACAGAAAAATGAAGAGGCATATGAACAGCCTATAGCTTTCTTCAGTCAAGTGCTTTATGATGCTGAATTGAAATATAACATATTGGAGAAGCAGGCATATGCCCTGGTAAAGTCCCTTAAAGATTTTAGAGTGTATGTTTTGCAATCTCATATTACTGCTTACGTTCCCACAGCAGCTGTCAAAGACATTCTCGTTCAGGGAGATAGCGAAGGTAGAAGAGGAAGATGGATTGCAAAAATACAGGAGTATGATTTGGACATAAGGCCTACTAAGTTGATAAAAGGACAGGGACTTGCGAAAATGTTATCTGAATCAAATCATCAAGCTTTGGGCATCAATCTATCTGTGATAGCAAATGAAGAATCCGAGAAAGAAGAAGAACAACAAGGACTAGAGATGGCCACCCAAAAGATACATGTGAAATACCTAACTAGTCCTTGGTACAAAGAAATTGTTGAATATCTTTTAACACTTAGCTGCCCTCCGGGCTGTGACAAAATAAAATACAGAGTTGTAAGGATGAAATCTCATAAATATGTAATTGCCAATGGGCAGCTCTATTGGAGAGACCCCCTAGGTATATTACTTCTATGCCTCACAGAAAATGAAGTGCAGAATGTAATGACATAATTTCATGAAGGGATTTGTGGAGGACATTACAGCTGGAGGGCTACAACTCATAAAATCTTGAGGGTTGGTTTTTACTGGCCAAAGTTGTATTCAGATACTTTTTCTCGGGTCAGAGCATGTGACAAGTGCCAAAGATTTGCAGAAAGGCAGAAATTAGCAGCATTTCCCCTGATCCCTATTCATGTAAATGAACCATTTCAGAAATGGGGATTAGATTTTATAGGAGAAATACACCCCCCATCAAGTGGCCAACATAAATGGATACTAACAGCCACAGATTATTTCACGAAATGGGTGGAAGCCATACCTACCAGAAATGCTACAGATGCTGTAATAATGAGGTTTATAGAGGATAATATCCTATCTAGGTTTGGCTGTCCTGCCAGAATTGTAACGGACAATGCACAGGCTTTTAAGTCTGCCAGGTTTGTAAATTTCTGCCAAAGGTATAACATCACCCTGACTCATTCCACAGCTTACTATCCCCAGGGAAATGGCTTAGCAGAGTCATCTAATAAAACCCTGGTGAGGGCCTTGAAGAAAACAATAAGTGAAAATCAGAAGAATTGGGACTCTCAATTAAAATTTTCCCTATGGGTAAATAGGATAACTAGCAAAAGAGCAACAGGGAAATCTCCCTATGAGCTGGTATATGGGAGAGCAGCTGTGTTTCCTGTGCAATTGGCTTTGCCAGTGGCGCATTTTATGCAGGAAAGCCAGGAAGAACCAGATGACATGATCCGAAGAATTAATCAATTGGTGGAATTAGAGGAAACATGGAACCAGGTGGATCAGAGATTGATAGAATATCAGGAGAAGATGAAGAACGTATTTGATCAACATGCAAAGGATAGAAATTTTCATGTTGGAGACCTGGTTCTCAGATGGGATGTTCACAGAGCAGAAAAGGGCAAGCATGCTAAATTTGATCCGCTGTGGTTTGGGCCATTCAAAATAGTGAAGCTAGGAAGAAACAACACTTTTTCTTTAGAAAACCTACAAGGTGATTTGTTGGATGCACCCGTGAATGGCCATTTTCTCAAGCCGTACTTTCAATTCTGACCCAGGCTGGGAACGCCCGCTTGTATTATATTGTATATAATTTGTTTTGGCTTTTATTTTTATAAAGAACAGAATGTTGTAATTACCTGAGGAAGGAGCGCAAGAGAATTGAGAAGCAAAGTGGGAAATTCAGTGGTCTGCGTGTTCTCGACATGCCTGAGGACGAACATGTCGTCCCCAGATGGAGCCGATGTTGTACATTTTTACCCCTGCATCTCAAATTTTGGCCTATTGCCTGCTCGAATCTGATACAAAGCTCCACCGTGGCCTAAAACCTTATGCTCCTGTCTGATATTACCGTTTCCGCTCGAAGATCCGCTCTACAAAGGTTGAAAACCCGTCATTTAAATTATATTGAGCCGAAGCCCCAAGGCCTTAGCCCCCTTACTATCGTCATCACATGACCTGAGCCCGAAAACCACGAGCCAAAAGGAATAGAGCTTATTGCTTTATGTTCCGGGCACAAAGGCAACAGTCCGATCAAGTAAAATCAATGGGGCGGCAATCAACCTGTGTGGAGGGCCCCGCGCGCAAGAAACCGGCGGTATAGTCCCGCACCACTTCTACCAGGCCGGCAGTTTTGGGCCCAAGGCCATCGATTCCATAAGAAACGTGCCACGTGTATTTGGTACGGGCCCTAAAACCATTTTTCCCCGCGCACTAAAGATCGAACCAAGGCCGGGCAGCGGAACCCATCCGCTCTGTAGGATCTGCCGATCTCCATCCAACGGCGGATATGTACCAGAACTGCTCACTCATTAATGTGTGTCCACCATGTTCTGTGGCCCACCATCGTGCCGCTCTCATCGCTTCCCAACCTTTGATCTGTGATTGCCATCCAACGATCCAAATCCCAGTCTCCCCGTCCATTGACTCTACCGCCACATCGCCCATCCACCTATCCCCCGTACACCCACGTGTCTTACTCCCACACGTCCAAAATAGTTTCCCCCGTCATATATATATATGTACGTGCATATGTTTTCATTCATACCTTTCATTTTCATTCACCCCTCACGTCCAAACTATTTTACGTAAAAAGGTCACGCTTCGCTTGTTAAATCTATGTCTCCATTGCTTCTCTTCCACCACCCTATGTATTTCTCCCGGTCGACCATATATCCATCGTCCCCGCCTCCATCTATGTCAGTTTTCTCTAATATTTTGTGGGTTTTGCAGGTTTTAAGGTAATAGAAAGGGCGTTTTAATTCATGGTTTCCATAGCAGAGGTTAAGAGCATCTCAAAGGATGATATATTGCTGGCAAAATTTAAAGAGGAAGCCGAGGGTAGGTGTGAGAAATGATTGCCCTTAAAGAAGACAAAGATATGGATCTACAGAACCTTCCAGAGAAATTCGCCCTACATTAAAGATCCAGGATTCGAATCCAAAATCGAGGGCCGAGAGTACAGTACAGAATTGCAGACTATCTTAGGTCTCTTACGGCAGCATATTTTCCCTTAGCTAAAGGCAACACACTGTATATATTTTATTATTTGTGTCATGTATATAAGGAGATTTTCATCTCCCAGCATTTATTTCTATAGACATATTTTAAAGTACAGTCATTTATAGTTAGTCATTCAAAGAGAAGGTGCGAATGTTTTCCGCCATTTTATTCAAATTGAGTCATTAAATGTTTTCCATCTACCTCCTCCTCTAGAATTCTCTATCTCATCTATAAAAGCTAGAAGGAAAGACATTGTAAGGGTTCCAGATTTCTATCAGCAAACTGTGCAGTGAAAAGGCTTTGTATACATTTTTGTAATATTTCTGTATGAAGGTTCAGAGCCCGTAGGGTCTCAGTGAGGAGGAGTTATAACTGTAATGAGGATTCTGGTCTTTGGTATCTCACAGTATGTAATTTCTCTTATGTGTTAATACAATATCTCTTTTCATGCTATTTATCTTCTTGTATCATGTTCTAGAATGTGAGTGGCTCACTGGTTCGCAGTAAGGATTCATCCTTGTTGATGCCCTTTCTAGAATTAGTCAAGCGCTTTAAATAGGCCTAGTCATGATATACTGTTCCATGTTCATTCTATCCATATTTTTTGCTATATTAGTTGCTTGAGGTGGGTGCTTTTAAAACACCATTGTCATATAAGGATTCATAAATTAATATGCCCTTATGTGGTTCTGTTGTGTATCTGGGTATCAGTCTCATGTTAACTAATATCCTCTTGATTATATTCTTCACTACGCTCACTTCTTGATATCTGATTTCTGTGATATATTATTTGAACTGGCCCTCTTTGCAGTAAGCTACCTCTTAACTGTCTGATGCCTTTGTATTGGAGTTTTACATGATGTTCCTAAACTATTCTTATCTTTGTGTCAGCTTCTGAGAGAGTTTGGTCCCATTTAAAACTTATTTCCTTGTTTTACAAGAGATAGTAAGAGAGCTTTTGGATTGACAGCCCAAGCTATATGAAAAGCTCCTTGCTATATTAAGATGTCCTAGGCACTGGTCTATGGCAACTCTAGACTGTCTCTAGGGGGTGAAAAAATTGTCTACAACATGGAGTATGGATGAATGGAATGAAATGAAGTATAGATATGAATGGAATGAAATGAAGTATGGATGAATGGAATGAAATGAATCATAAGTGAAATATGAGTTTGCACTTATGATTTGTAATAACTTCTTGCGGAGAAAAAGAACAAATTTGAAAAGATAGAGTGTCGAAGATTAAATTTTCCTCTATCTTTAACGTATAAACATGCTAATCGGTGATTAGTTTCATGTTTATACTTTTTTTTTTGCTCTTTTGAATTCAGAAAATTCAACCAAGTTGATGAAGAAGAAAAATTCTTCTTCATTAACTTCACATCATTGTTTTCCTGAAATCTCTTGACAAATTCTTCTCTTGAAAGTGGCTTGTGATACAGCTTCAATCTATGACCATTTACAAGAAAAGTGACCTTCTCTTCATCTATTGTCCTGATTTTTATTGCTCCATTGTCAAAAATTATTATAATTTCATATGGCCCAAGCCAATGTGTTTAGAATTTACCTTGAAAATCCTTGAACTTTGAATCAAACAAGAGAGCCCAGTCACCTTCTTTGAACTTCTTTTCCTTGATGTACTTGTCATGCCATCTAGTCCTTTGTTGTTGGACTATACTTGTTTTCTGAACTGCATCTTGTATGATCTCATCCAATTCATTAATCTGCTCCAATCTGTGCTTTTGTGCCTCTGTTAGATCAAGTCCTAGCTGAACTGCCATTTTGAAAGTTTGAATCTGGAACTCTATGGGAAACAAAACTTGCTTTCCATAAACAATTTCATAAGGAGTATGGCCTGTTGTGCTTCTCCATGTAGTTCTATAGGCCCACAAAGCTTCAGGAAGCCTATCTGCCCAATCTCTTCTATGCAAATGAATAGTCTTCGTTAGGATCCCTTCAATGACCTTATTAGTAGATTCCACTTGACCATTTGCTTGTGGATGATAGGGAGTAGATTTTCTGTGTCTAATTTTGTACCTCTCCATCATTTGTTCCACTAGCTTTGATGTAAATTGAGCTCCTTGATCTGTAACAATTTCCCTTGGGACACCAAAACAAGTAAAAATATCCTCAAAAAGAAAATTAACTACAGATGCTTCAGTAGCAGAAAGTAATGGCTTGGCCTCTACCCATTTGGTAACATAATCAGTGCAAACTAATATATATTTATTTTGTCTTGATGGAGGACTAATAGGTCCTACAAAATCCAAAGCCCATTTTTCAAAAGGTTCAATATGTACTTGAGGTTGTAATGGCATCTCACCTGAAGGAGAAGGTTTCCCTACCCTTTGGCAACTGTCACACCTTTTGACATACTCTTTAGCATCTTTAAAAAAGGATGGCCAATAATATCCTAAATGAAGGATCTTATAAGCTGTTCTTTTATCAGCAAAGTGTCTGCCACAAGGTTCATCATGACATGCCTTGAGGATCTCAGGCATCTCATCTTCCCGAACACATCTTCTAATGATAAAATCTGGACCTGTTTTGTATAACTCATTAGCAACCCATGAATATTTTGCACTGTCATAAATGATCTTTCTTTTGTCTCTTGCATTAATTATTGAAGGAAATTTCCCTGAAACTAAATAATTAGCAATGTTAGCAAACCAAGGAGTTTGAGTAGAAATTGCAAAAAGATATTCATCAGGGAATTGATCTTCAACTGGGGTATTGTCTTTGATGTTTTGGAGTCTAGATAGGAAATCAGCTACTGTGTTTTGTTTTCCAGGCCTATCTAGAATGGTAATGTTGAATTCTTGTAAAAATAATAACCATCTTATGACTCTGCCATTAGTAATTGATTTGTTCATTAAATATCTAATTGCAAAGTGATCTGTGTGAACAAAAGTTTCATAGCCTGTTATATAGTGTCTGAATTTGTTTATGGCATGAACAACAGCTAAAAACTCTTTTTCAGTTACAGTATAGTTTAACTCTGAAGGAGTCAAATTTTTACTGGTATAGTAGATGGCATATGGAATCAGGTCTTTTTGTCCCAATACTACTCCTAGAGCTGTATCTGAGGCATCTGTTGAAATATGAAAAGGTAACTTCCAGTTAGGTCCTCTTAAAATAGGTGCTTCAGAGATTTTTGTTTTCAGGGTCTCAAAGGCTAACTGGCAATTAGGATTCCACTTGAATTCATAGTCTTTGGTAAGTAATTTGAAAAGTGGAGATGCTATCTTGGTGAAGTTTTCTATAAACCTTCGATAATATCCTGTGAATCATAAGGTATTCAAAGTTTTCTAAGGTATTCAGAATCTGGCTATCTTCACTAATTTCTGAAATTGTGAAGAGAGGTTGTAAGTCGTCTTCATCCTCTATCCATTGAGTACCATCTATTTTTCTGTAATTGTTTTTTCTGGAGGATACAAGGTAAATTTCTTGGTTGAACTACCATCAGAGATGTACATATCACCGGATCTACAACTAATGAAAGCATCAGCTGTAGCTAACCAAGGTCTTCCCTAATATAACAGGATGCCCCCCTAGATTATTCTTAGGAGTTAGGATCATAAAATCCACAAGATATTCCCAAGAATCTAGGGACATTGGAATGTCTTCTATTACCCCATAAGGTTTGATCACAAATCTGTCTGCTAATTGTAATAATGTGGGTGTAAAAAGAAGATTAGGAAGATTCAGTTTATCCATGATTTGTCTACTCATGATATTGATTGCTGCTCCTAAATCAATAAGTGTGTTTTGGATCTCAATTCCATTGATGTGAATTTTAACAACTGGATTTCCTGGGTCTAGATACTTTGGAATAGTCATCTTACCCATCATGATATCTGCTATTTTTCCTGCCAGTTGAATTTTATTTATCTCTCTTATTCTTTTTCTAGTTTTCTTCATGCTCAACTCCTTTATTGTCTTTACTAAGATTGGAATTTCCTTGATGGCTTGTAATAATGGGATCTTAATACAAACATTTCTCAGCTCATCTAGGAAATCATAATTAGGCACCATAATTTGTTTTTCTACACCCCTATCAATTTGTAATCTTTCTGGAAAGGGAGGTGTAGAAGTGGATGTTGATGGCTGCTCTAATATAGGAGTTGAAATTATTAGTTCTTTTTGTTTTGATTTTTCAATGTTTGAGTCTTGGAAAGTTGTGTTCTCTTCAAGACTTTTATTTACCCGTAGAGAATCTTCCTCAGAATTGTCTTGCTCTTGTATGATTACAGAAGGTTTCCTCTTTTCAAGTATTCTTCCAGACCTAAGTTGAAAATCACTAAGGTCTAAAGGAGTGATCAAATAAGTTGGAAACTGTTGGCCTTCTATCATGTATGTGTTCTGAGGATTTTTATTGTTGGGGTTTGGTATGGGTTGGGTAGGCAACTGATTTGTTTTCTGAGGAAATGGTAATGGAAGTGGTTGATTTTGATGTTGTGGATTTTGAGAATATTGTTGAGGATTTTGTTGAGGAGGGAAATGTGGATATGGTGGATAGGATGGTGGATATTGGTAATACTGAGAGTATCTTCCATGGGGATTTTGTACTCCTTGCGCCCAAGTTTGTGATTGGTTTTGAAATTGGGGCCAATGTTGTTGCCAAGAATTCCAATTTGATGGGGGTTGATTATACAACTGATCATGAAATCCTTGTGTTTGAGGTCCTTGCCAAGGCCTCCTAGAGACAAAATTGAGAGATTCTGTGGAACTTGTAGGAGTTTCTTCTTTAAAGATAGCTTTAAGACTAGGAAGTGAAGGAAAACTCTTGGTCTCATGTTTTTCTGAACAAATTACACAAGTCTCTACAACTTTTGCATCCAAAGGGCACTCTCTCAAGGCATGTTTCTTTCTACATTTGGGACAAAAGATTGCTAAGGCATCAGATTCAGCTTTTTGCTTGTTTTGTAACTTAAAGGTGTCTATTTGTTCACTAAGACTCCCCAAGATATCAGATTTGAACTCATCAAGCATATGTCCTATTTCTGCCCTACTTACTGTCCCAGAAGCAGACTTACTTGCCCTTGCAAGAGCAAGGTCTCTTGGTCCTTTTACAGTTTTAGATTTCCCTCTTGAAAGGTTGATACATAATTCAACTATTTCAAGTAATGTGAGCTGAGATATATCCCCTTTTCCCATCATGTTAAGGATATCTAACCATTCATCCCTAATTGTCTTCAACAAGAGAGCTTTCAAGGTGTCTTGGTCTAAGTTTTCCATTTTTTCTCTTTTGATGTTGTAGTTAAATCTCTCCAACAAATCTTCCAAATTTTCATCCTCTTTTTGTAGCATTTTAAACACTTCCTCCTTATGGTTGACTGGCATATAGTAATCCAAATACCTCTCTAGAAATTCTTGTTTCATGTCTTCCCATGTCCTAATAGAATTGTTGATCAAACTCATAAACCACTTCAATGTTGCTCCTTTCAATGTTGAAGGAAATATTTTAAGTTTTTGAGCATCTTGTAAGTAGTCATAAGTTCTACACAGGACTTCAAATTCAAATAGGAAGGTTTCAGGATCTTCAGTTTTAAGTCCATAGAAGTTTGGAAGGACAGAGGGTGAAATTTTTTTCATAGTTGTATTAGTTTCTTCATCTACTATAGGAAACCCAAAAGAGCTTCCCATTTCTCTTCTACCTCTTCCTCTGCCTCCTTCTCCTTCTGCACCTCTACCTCCTTCTCCTCTACCTCTACCTCTACCCCCTCCAAATAGTGTGTGTTCTCCATTAAAAAATCCTCCTCCCCCTTCTTTTGCCATAGTTGATTCTTCTGTGGAAGTTGAAAGGTTTAAGTCCCTAGCAGGGGTTCCTGAATCTTCTTCCAAGACAGGTTCAGTGGGTAAAGTGGAAGGTTTTTCTGATGGAATATCTCATCTTAAGTCCTCTAGAAGTCTAGGATCAGTAAAGGATGGAATGTGGGTTTGAGTTGGAGGTGTACTGGCTCTTGGTCTTGGTAAAACAAGTGGTGTTCTAGGAATCAAGCTTCTGCTTCTTATGAATCTACCCCTTGAGTCTCTTTCTCTACGCATGTCATTGTTTTTGGGAGGTAAGAAACAAGGCTACCTAGCTACACTTCCCCGGCAACGGCGCCAAAATGTTGTGCTCAACTTAGTGTTCCTAAATTGAGGTCATAAATTATCAACCAGGGTCAATAAACTGCTGAAGTGTGGTGCACTATATGTGCCTAGGTATCTGTTTCTCACTACGTTGTGTTTAGTGTTTTTTATGATGTTTTTGGTTTTGTGGTTTTATGTTAAGAAGGAAAAGAACTAAATGTTGAAAAAGAACAGTTGTTGGTCACACTAAAAACAGAGCAAAACCTATACTAAAGAACATAAAATGCAAAGTTTGATAATGACTCATAGCAAGAAAATAAATCACAACATGAACTCAATAACTCATAACATAAACTCATCCAATTCATTCATTAGAAATATGTTGGAATAGCTTGAGAAAAGGACAATTTTAGTACAAATTAGGTTCTCCTAAGTAAACAACCATCTTACAATATTACAAAGAATCTCATCCATGGCTAAAAGTTTATTGGAACACAATTGGAAAAATACTATTTGTAGCACAATAAGATTTCTCCTCTGAATTAACTTGTAATGCTAAGATCAATCCATTCTGCAGCTCCTCGTGTCACTACTAAGCCTTATTCGAAAGTTAGAGATTTTCTAAAATAGTTTTTTTGGAAAAAAGGCTTATTTGTGAAATTGCAAAAGATTGCAGAACAATCAAGGCCTTAAACTGATATCACTAATTCATTCCTGTTCATATGATGATGCATTAATAGAAAGTCGAAACAAGATTAGTTTGTAAACAATGAAGGCCGTGAAGTCTAATTTTGACAGTTAACACAACTTAAAGAACAATGGATAACACTGAACTAGAATGAAATTGCTCAAACTTGAAACACAGTGATCAAAACTAAACTAGAATGCTTTTAGCCTAAATTTGAAATACAGTGAACTGGAGTTTGAACTAGAATGTCACTAATCTAACTTAAAGTACAGTGAACAGAGTTATACTAGAGTGCCATTATCAAACTTGAAACACAATGACAGAATTAAACTAGAGTGACATCTACCTCCGGAGTACTACAACTAGACTAAAGATGAAACTAATCACTAAAATGTCTCAGCGCTGTCTCATTCGGAATTAGTGGTATTTTGGAATAATTTATGGAACAGGACTGGCTGCAACATGTTATGTAAATGAGCATGAAAGCATACAATTCAACAAAATACAGCAAAGCTCTAAAACACCACAGCTATGTCTCATCTCGAATTAGTGATATTTTGGAAGAGTTTATAAGATCACGACTAGCTGTAACAACTGATGTAATTTAGCACAAAATCATAAAGTTCAGAGAAATGCAACTAACTCCTAAATACTACAGTTATATCCCATCCAATGTGAGTGGTATTTTGGAAGAGTTTGTAAGGATAAGACTAACTGTGGCATCTGCTGCAAGTAAGTATAAAAACACAAAGTTCAGAAAATTAATTAAACTAAGAATGAAACAAGGCTAAGTTACTTATCTAAACCATATGAACAAAGCTTCTTAGGTAGTAGGGGCCCTCTACCACCGGATTAGCACGCAAATCTACTCAAGATTGACTCAACTCTTGCAATAAAGTGATGCTTCTTTCATTAAAGGAGAAATTCTTCAAAACAGAGTATTTACGGTCTTCTGAGATCTAGTAATAAAGCATAAATCTAGCTAAGCTATTTCTCGGTCTCCCGAGCCATACTTATAACAAAATTACATAACTGTCTTTGAGATAAAACAAGAGTAATTGTCTTTCCAAACTAAAATCAAAATAGGACTCTGGTGGTGGCCTCGTTCTATGATTAAGGACATCTGTACAGTCCTTGTCCTATTAGAAGTCTGTCACCTAGTTTTGGTTTCCCATGTGCATAACCGCTTGTAGACTTGAGCTCAGACTTCGTGGAGAGCAAGAAATGATGGGGGAGTGATGTGGAATATGACCATATGCATTTTTCCTTGAGGTGACACTTGGAACCTGTGTAAACATGAGAACGACTGCGGAATAGGCGACTGGCTACAAAATGACTGTGTTCTGTAGCCGAGTCTAGTAAAAAATTGCTATAATAACAAAATCATGAAAATATAGCAAGTTAGTCATTATATACATTCTTAAAGTAATCCTAATCAATCCTATTGATCATTTAAGCCTGTAATTGATGAGGGACAAAGAAAATGAAGTGAAATGTGGTGGAAAAGAAGGACATCTTTGGGGCTCAACAAAAAACTTAATATTTCTCCTTCTAGTTTGAGTTTAGATTTAATTTAGGATTCTTAGCATCTACCCAGATCTGTATTTTTCTGTTAAAAAGCCTTGTTTATGAGTTTCTTTCAGCAAATTTTTCATCTCATCAATCTCCGTTAAGTTAATTGGGTGTTTTGAGTCTCTTTTTTGAGAAATTCTTAATTTTATTTCCTTTGGTCATTACTTGGAGGTTTGTCTCAGTCTTTTCACAATTTTGCATCTTTTTGCTTTTGTTTTTGCAAAAATATTTCCCCCTCATTCGCCAGGGGGGGGGGGGTGGGCTAAATTGTGTATGAGTGTTAATCGCCTTTGAGTATTTTTATTTTTGATCTTTGGAAATATCACCCAATTTTCTTTACTTGCACTTGATTGGTTCTTAGATTACATTAGAATCATCTTGTGTTTGAGAATTCTCTTGCATAGATCACATTTGCATAATTAGAATTCTCATTTTCAGAATATGAATGAAAATGTGCATAGATTACATTTGCATAGTTTTCATGTGAATTGTGCATAGATAACAACTGCATAGTTTACATTCTGAAAAATCAATTGTAGATTTAGATCAGTTTCTTTAATTTGAATTTACATGTTTTTATGCTTGTTTTAAAAACACAAAAATAAAAAAAAATTATTTGGAATTGATTTTCATTAGTATTCTTAATGAAATTAGTGCATTAGAGAATTTTTTTTGTTTTCTCTTATTGATAATTTTTTTGCATTATTGAAAGTGAATGGAAACTCTTTCCCTACTTTAATTAGGATTCATCGAATTGAAAAGATTACATTACCATATTCGATTGAATTCAGTTTTGGGTAGGGTCATAACACCATTGGTTTCGTATCCATTTACCCTTTGAGTAATAACAGCCTAAATAACACAACGCTTAATTAAAATTCATCTAGAAATTTTTTACATTTTTAGGGCTTTTTCCACTAATCTAGCTCAGGATTAGTGCTTTGGAATAGGTTGTAGTTAACTTTCTAAAGCAACTAAACAAACAAGTAGTTGATCTTGCAGTAGGAAAATTCCAATAGTTGCATGTATGCTCTAGGAAGCTCCTCCTAATGGAGTCAAGCACGAGATCATATCCGAACTAGTGAGGTTATCAATCATTCCTCATTGGGAACGATAGAATATATACACGTATTAACAACGGTAAACCTCGGATTGACCATTGTGGAGGAACCTGGGGTCACTTGTCGGTAAACCTTGGATTATGTCAAGGAGTCTTCAAGGGGATTGAGCTTTGTTACTCTGCCCTTGCATGTGTATCGGATCGTAGACTGTCCCCCCAGGTATATTTGTTTCTGTTGGTAACGTTAGTGGCCATAATCTATAGGATTATTTCCTAAGGTGACGGTGGAGGGAAGATCCCACTGTACCTCGAATAGACGTCGGCTAGACTCACTTGGACTCTCCGGAGGGTTATCTTCACTCGAGATGGTATAGTGGAGAAACTTGCAGCGGTCTGTTTCATTAAGCAGGTTTTCGGGGTAACTGGTCCAACCTCCATTTCTGCATTAAAATTCTACGATGTTGGATTTCATCACCAACTAGTGTTTTTAGTGCGGGAATCTACTATTTGTGTGTGGTTTGACTCCTAGATTTGATAGCGCGTGTTCATTTGTTTGTTTTTACTTTTAGAGACCATAGGTGTGAATTGTGAATTTTTGTGTGAATTGTGAATTGTTAATTTTAGTTTTAAAAT
The DNA here is from genome assembly GCA_034641835.2 of Pinus albicaulis. Classification (NCBI taxonomy): domain Eukaryota; kingdom Viridiplantae; phylum Streptophyta; class Pinopsida; order Pinales; family Pinaceae; genus Pinus; species Pinus albicaulis. The sequence goes on along the minus strand of CM076572.1, from coordinate 1,299,121,297 downwards.
TGTTAATAAAATTCATTGAAGTTGAATATAATGGCAACTGTTCTAGAATTTATCAACCTAGGAACCCCTCTTAACGAAAATCCTAGTACTTTTCCTTGCTTTGGAAATGTTGGTCCTCCTTATATGGCTACATTGTCATTACCTGGATTTACAATAGGTTTACCGATATGGTTATTTTCAACTTCGTTGGCCCCGAATAATCCAATTGTTACACCTCAACCGAATGCTTCACCTCAACAGAGTTCACCATCTCAATATCACCAACCTTCTGTTGACCCTTTACCTTCTTCGCCCAATATTTCTTCCTCCCTTTCTTCCTCTTCTCTTGGTAAAATCCTTGATGCTAGTAACCAAGTGACTAAGAAGAAGAAGAAAGGGAGGAAGAAGAAGAAGAAGCAAGAGAAGGAAAAAGTCAACCAACTAACCATGGCTGTAAATGTTAGTAGTGTTGAAGAAACCTCCAACATGCATCGTAAACCCGAATTCCCTTGCAAGCTTTGTAAGGTTGACAACTTCCTTATCAATTGTCTCGGTATTCTAAAGGTCTTGGAAATATGGTCAGAAAAATCCCATCAACTTTCCGTTGATCCATCAACTAGTGATAGTCAGGTTCTTGGGAAAAGGGGTAAAGTTAGGTTTCCTTGTAAGTTATGCAAAGGGAGTCATCAAACTCACATTTGCCCTCACATGGATGAAGCCTCAAAATTGTTGGAAAACCTTACTGTTCCATAGCAAGAACTTCCAACTGGTTACCGTCAACTTTCTCCCAACCTACTGTTAACTGACGAAGTGATTGATCTAATTCCAAGTACAGTCAATCCCACTCTTCCATTGGAGAGTGAAACTCGTATCACTCAGGTTGATGATCAATTAGTTGATCAAGTGGTCGAATCAATTTCCCATTCGGTCGATCCCACTCTCCATGAAGAGAGTGAACTTCATACCGCTCAAGTTATTCTTGTTACATCAGATTCTTCTATGCCAGGGGGCATTTCACTTGTTTCTACAAAACCCCCTCCAAGTATTGAGGTCTTTTCCTTTGATTGGAATAGACTGACAGAACCTCGTCTTCCTTCCTCCATCCCTTTCCAAATCATTGTGAAGGCTGGTGGTAGGAGCACACACCGCAAACATGTAGATGAAGGTGCTTCTGTTAGTATTTTATCCTCAACTGTTTGGATAGCTTTGGGTTCCCCTTAGCTCGTGCATGTTACGCAGAATCTGAAAGCTTTTAACAAAACTATTAGTGAACATTTAGGGATCCTTCCTAAGTTTTCTATTACTTTGGAGGTAAAATTGTCTGTATTGATCTTATGGTAGTTCGAGGTCCCTTGGATTTCAATTTACTCCTTGGGTGAGACTATGTCTATGCAATGAAAGCTGTCGTATCGAAACTCTTTCGCGTGATGTCTTTCCCTCACAATGGAAACATTGTGACTATAGACCAGATTTCATTCGCTAGTCTTGATTCAACTACCAATAATCAGACACCCCTAAAAGTTCCTTCTAAGAAAGTGGTATCTACCCGACCACGGGTTAATTATTTGGCAACTAGTCCCATGTTTTCAGTTACCGATGTAAGCGAGCCTCTCACTGTTTGCTCGTCTTCCTTTGACTTAGATCCGATAATTTACCTGGAAAACTCTATGGGATTATTTGAACGCGATGTTCTTATCCCTTTTGAGTTCCTTGACATGTGTTCCTTCTAGAGAATTATTCTTCCATCTGATGAAGACCTCTTGGAAGCCATGATCGAGGTGTGTCCCTTGACATGTGTTTCTTCTATTTGGAAGCCATGACAAGGTCTTGCGAGGAAAGTTCCTTTTACTGTGTCAACCTCGTTAAAAAATGAATCAGTGAGTGTGAGGATAGTTCCTTTTCCTGTGTCAACTTCGTTAAAAAAATGAAACAGATTCTTGCGAGGAAAGTTCCTTTTACTGTGTCAACCTAGTTAAAAAATGAATCAATGAATGTTTGGAGAGTTCCTTTTACTGTGTCAACCTCATTAAAAAATGAATCAGTGAGTTTGAGGATAGTTCCTTTTACTGTGTCAACCGCATTAAAAAATGAATCAGTTAGTCGAGATCATAGTTCCTTTTCTTATGTCAAGCTCGTTAAAAAAATGAAACAAGCTTCCAAGAGGAAAGTTCTTTTCCTGTGTCAACCTCGTTAAAAAATGAATCAAGTATGAGGACAGTTCTTTTCCTGTGTCAATCTCATTAAAAAATGAATCAGTGGGTAGATTGTAGAGAGTAGATTGATATATTAGAAATAAGTAGTTTCTAAGGATGGTTCCTGTTACTGAGTCAACCTCGTGAAAAAATGAATCAGGTATGAGGAAGGTCCTTTTACTGTGTCAACCTCGTTAAAAAATGAAACACGTTGCCATGAGCATAGTTCTTTTCCTGTGTCAAGCTCGTTAAAAAATGAAACAAATCCTCCCCTAATTGATTCGAGTCTTTGACTAGATCTCGTAAATGTTAAGTCATATATTTAGGTTAGTTATTTCATTTTTTGCATAATTTTCTTACATTTTTAGGTCGGGTCTTTCATATGATCTCGTAAATGAACCTTCATTCCATCCAGCTATTAATTACCATTAGTCTATTTAGTTGAATGAAATGAAGCTGGGGGGGCATGCGCTCTAATAGATTACGCTTAGGGGGCATTAAAATCTATCTGAAGCATAGTTTTTCTCTGTTTCAAGCTTTTGTAAAAATGAAACCTAGCTCGAGTCGATTTTGGTTATTTTTAAGACTCGTTAAACTCATGAAAATCTCAAGATGATTTTGCTATCTTTCATTCTCGTAAAACACATGAAAATGCTGAGTTCTTTCCGTCTTTTCCTGCTCATTAATTAAATTGAAAGTCAGCCATATGAGTACATTTTTATCCCTTTTTCAAACTCGTTAAAAACTTACGAAAAGGCGAAACCTTGGAGTTCTCTTTTAAGCCCTTTTCAGACTCTCTAAAAATGAAAATATTGCTGAGTACTTGACTATTTGAACTCGTTAAAGTAAATGAATGATCATCCCTTCAGTATAAGTTTCCCCTTTTACGGACTGAAATGGACTATTCACGAAAAAGGTATACGTTGACTAATTACGGTCAATAGAGTTCTCTCCCGAATTATTTTATCCTCTTTCGGGCTCGAGAGACTAAATTTACGAAAAAGTACACTCATGGAGTTTTCTTAAGTTTTTTCTTCTGACTCCCTAAAATTGAAAAACATCGAGTTTCTCCTATACTGGACTCGTTAAAATTTAACAGTAAATGACCTGTTCAATTTTAAGTAGGAACGAACCACTCCTTCTTAGGGTTCGAATTTTAAACTAAGTTGGACTCATTCGAAGGATGAGCTTATAAACAAGAAAATGTTATCCTCCTCAAGCTTGTAAAAAATAAAGAGGTACTTGCCAGAAATGGTGGGGGAAAAGAGAGAAAAACGAACCTATTTGTTACATTTTGATTATTCGAAAAGCCATTAACCACTCTTGAACACGACACTTTTGTTCACTTGTGTTGCGAAAATCCTTTTCCTAATAGTTAATCAAACCATATTGAAAGTCTTCAGCTGGTTTCTGGGTATTAGATTTGGGTCAATTGTCACCAAGCCATCTGCAGTGTCATTATGTGTTCAAGGGGACAGTTCAAACAAATCATTCATCTGCAGAATATCTGTCATCCATTTTGACCATCCCTGAGTTAGTCCTTACCAATATATTTCTTCAAAACTTGATCTATGATTTCATGTTGTGGGCTTGCCTACGACGGATCACTTTCTATCGACGACAGCTCATTATCTAGGGAGTCGATCTAGAAATCGTCAGTACCTTGAAATCTGCATGCCTCAATGGTAGGTTTCTTGCCTTTGACGACAGGTTGCATCATTGACCTTCGATCGAATGATTCCGTGACATGTTCGACTTCAGATCATTCATTCACATTTCATGGATTGTACTAAGTACTTTGAGAGCCATTGACATTACTAGTGGTTTCTCTCACACTTGTTAACAGTTCACATCATTGACTGGTAATCAAGTGGATTCTACCATATTCGACTTCAACACATTTAATTGCATGGATAGAATCGTACTAGTTCGGGAAGCAGAAATCAAGACCCTAGATATAGTTTCCACCATCCAGGCTGTGAGGAGTTTTATTATTCATTATGCTGTAGACTATTCATTATAGATGGCTGCATCCATGCTGTGTCTACAATATTGATGTAATATTAAAATAATCTCTGTATCAGAAAAAGTTTAGTTAGTTTTGATCTGAGTATGGAAATGCCTACCTCAGCGATGATATGTCTACATATATATATTTTGCATTGAATGTTTTTATAGGTTCTGACTGGGGTGTCCACAGAATGATCCTTGAAATGATAAAGTACTTCACTCTTCATACATGACAGACTCTATCTTCATCTATTACAGACTTCGCACTTTAAGGGGCAATCTGTTGCACTGAAAATTGTCACCTTGACATTTTTTTTTTCGTATGAGCTCATTATCACTCATAATTTCCTCCTCTTCAAGTCTAAAAACATCAGTTCCTCATGTCAAGCCTTAAAACTAAGAGAAAAACTCTCAAAAATCTCTAAAACTCTGGTATCACACTTTCTATTTGTCTTACCTGTGGTCCCACACCTAATGGTCATGTCTCCTATGTATCTGACAACACTTTCTCTGTGTTAAGGGTGCGAACCCCTGTAAAATATTAAAAAGGCGCAAGTAAAACTCAAAAATCTCACTTTCAGTCATTTCTAGAAGCTTCTGGAAGGAATCTTGCAGTGGCAAGTCCGCTCTTTTCAGGTTCATGTATCCCATGCCTTAAGGAGCTAACCCCTTGATGTGAGGAGCTTATCCCTTTGAAGAAGGATTCTATCCCTTCATAGGTGGAACCGTAACCTCCTCTTTTGCACTATCAAAAGAGGCATAGGGCAGCCTCAAAGGGTTACTAATGGACAAGATAATTGATGAGTTCAAGCTTTAGTATTATTTGAGGTAAAGAGCTGTTGGAACTTAGACTCCTTTAGCTGAGATTTTAAGAGGAAATATTACATACCTGTATGTATCTCGGTTGGAAGAGTGCAAGGCTTGTCAGAGTAAAGGAAATTCCTGCTTCGGATCCCAGGAAGACCTGTTCAACATCAAGGCTGAAAAGGTTTTAAGGTTCTTCTACTATTTCAAAGTTAATACAAATAAATTTGTTTTTCTCAATAAGCTGTCAATTGATTGTTTATTTTATGGATTCCTTGATCACCATAATAGATATGATTTATGAATATATGCTATGCAGGTGCTATTTGATGTTTGTTTGTTTGTGATTGCAGATCTTCGAAGATAACTCTTTTGGGTGACTGAAGGACGACTATTACAAATAAGCGTTGGATCTAAGGTAGGATCGTAACACCTTTATAGCATTTACTTATAAATCGTGATATATCTAGAGAAAGATAGATTTAATTGTTTGTTTGTTGCTAGACTATCTTCTGATACTAGGGAGATCGGTCTTGTCCGCAAGATCGATTTATCTGGCCAACACAATCCGACTATAAATTTTGTATAAAATTATAATAATGATTGCCGCCAAATTTAGAGCCGCCCACAAATTAAGAACCTCATCCAAACGCTTATACAATGGTCCTACAATTGTGGCTAGGTTCGACATATTATACGGTTTCAATCCTTAGGTTTTATAAAAAAGAATTAACACCATATAATATATCCAATATTAACCATTCGAAATTTCCAACCTCTAAGGCCATGGGGTGGGGTCATGTGGTAGCCCCTGGTTGTGCCACGTGGCCTATCCTCATTAGCCCTAAATAAAAAAATGCCAATAATATAAAATTACACCAATGACATATAATTCGATTTCGACTTAGGATAGGAGAAAATTTCCCTCACAGTCCACATTTGAAAATTTGAAGGTGCCACTTGGCGTGATGTCATTGGATGTTGTTGGAGGAATTTCCTCATGAGCTGACTGGACTGCCAAGTCATCAGTTGTACCTGTTCTGCCCATTTTTTCCTTGTTTCAAAAAGCGAACAACATACCATAACTCAGTCACACAAACTCGGATTTTGACGAAACGAGTTGCACCAGAATCCTGGTGACGAACTCTATCCAGTCATTTAGGTCTGAAGTATTTCTGAGCACTTTGATTTTTATCTAATTTTAGGGCCTGATCCAAATTATGATCACTCCTTCCCACTGACGGGCTTTTGGACCCACAAAACCTAATAATTATCTTCTTGAGCTTCAACAATCTTCTTCTTTCAAGTTATATCACTTGATTTTACTTGACAAGTCTTCTTTGACAATCACATTGACATGCCTTGCATTGCAACTGGCTATGTCTATCAACCACTGCTCTCTGGTTGTTGCTGACCCACTTCAACATTGTTGGCTTCTATAAACTGATGCATACCCTGTTGTACCAAATTGATCTCTATGTACTTGGAAAATTGTTAGCCTTCCCACTGAGAATGAAGTCCCTCTTGCAAAAAATGCATACAAGCTTGTTCTTGGAAATCCTCTTATCCAAATTAATCTTGCAATATGAGTGAACTCTTGGCTTCAACACAAAAGACCAGCTTGTTCTGCAATGGCTGCAAAACACTTTGCATCTCGTCCACTTCTCACTGAATGTACCTCAAACTTCTTGCGACATCTTGTCACAATAACACACAATCAATCTTGAAACGAAAACATTATGCAAGAATTAAAATGACGAACACCTCTTTTTTTCTCCTTAAAAGCAATGACTGTCACCTCCTGTAACATCAAGTACATGGAAATATTCTTTCACATTGGTGTATCCAATATCGACTCACAATCAACAAACACCATCAAATAAAACATAAGTCAATTAAGATAATCGACAAACATAGTCTACAAACAACATGCGACATCAACAACACAAGTCGACATGAAATGTACAACACAACCGACATAAATTGATATGAAATGTGTGTAGTACAATCGACACAAGTCAACATTCCATGATACATATTGAAAACACTCATGCATGTATCTATTTACAATGAACCTATCATAAGGTCTCTATTTACATATACAAAATATCATGCATATGTACACTCTTCAACTCTCTCTTTCAAGTACAAACAAGTACAAAAACACAAAACATATGGGTGATCATAAGAGCTGAATTGAATGATAAATTGTTGCAACATAAATGAGTGACATACCCATCTTTTACACCATCTTGGCGAAATTTTGCAATAAATAGAAATGCCTTCAACTGAACAACATTCACATGCAATCTTGCATCATACAAGTTGTGATAATCTACTACAACTTGTCATACTTTCAACATAAATTCATGCATACATAAGGCTGAAATTTGCATCTATGTACAAAGGAAATGCATGCCTTACTTGGTCAAGAAATCAAGCCATTTTTTACCAATCCAATTCAATGGAGCTTTTTCCCGCTAAACATCCTCTTCTTGTTACTCATCTTGACTCACATCAATGATGGAATCTCATATTTCATTCTCGTCAATATTTTTCTCCACTTGCTTCAATTTATTTGGATGGGTGGTTGGATGCAGTGTCCAACATTGGTCAATGAGATGTCCCTTCTTCTGACAATGAGTGCAAATATTTTGCATATTTTTTTCAAGTTGCCTTTGCTTTGATTGTTTCCTGTATGCTATCATTCTCTTCCAACATCTTGAATCTTGATTGTTATACAAACCACAATATGAACAACAACTTTTTCTCCCATTCATGCATGCATATTTGTCATGCTTAACATAATAATAAACAACATGATTATAGGAAGAATTGTACCCTGAATGATTCTTTGAATGTTCATCTTTATCACCTTCTTTAGGAGATGCACTTGAAGAGGTTCCAACTCTCTTTTGAAGACCAATAACAATGTTCATGTCCTTAGAGTTGTCACAACTCTCTTGTTCCCATAAGCTGCATGTCTAAAATTATCTTGCTGTAACATGGGTTTCAAAAAATTGCATTCATCTTGATTACAAACTTTACATGTTTGAGGGTTTGAACCTGAAACAAAAGTCCTTCTTGGAACTGTTTCAAGTGCCTTCATGGCTTTAGAGGTTTCTCCATAAAGTTGTCCATAGCCAAGAACCAAATACTTAGGCCTTTCCTCAACCATAATTGGCTCAAATATGCCTTGTGCATGTTTTCCTAATCCTTTACCTTCATAGCCCATTTTCATCATCAATTTAGACCCTATCCCTCTAGTGTGTTTTTCAAAAGAACCTACACATTTATCTTGAGAGAAAATTGAAGACAAACTTGAATTATTTACCTATTCTTCAAGCACATGCTTGGCTAAGGATTCTTTGGCATCATGGAGCTGAGTCTCTATCTCATGCATATTTTTAAGAAGTTCTTGCTTCTCTTTCTTCATGGTAACCAATTGATCTTAAAGTTTAGTGTTTTCCCTTACATCTTCATACAGTTGTTGCACCATATGTTTCATGATGTATAAGTCTTGCTTCATCTCTTTATCAAAGAGTCTTGCAAAGGAGGATGGTTTAGAATCACCACTTAATGAAGTTGCCATAACAATAAAAGCCATCACAATGAATAAAAGCTTCACAACAATTCAAAAAGCTTCACAAACTTCTTTATTGTGATTTGAGAACCAAGCTCTCAATCTAACTTCTCCTTCACACATAAACTTTCAAACTGTTAAATTCTCCTTGCACAATTCAAAAACCAATATCTAACCCTAGTTATCCTTGGCTATAATGAACTGATATAAGCTCTGATACCAACTTGATCTGAAATAGGTGGCTATTTTTTTTTTTTTTCTATGCAAGCAACTTCTATTCCATTTAAACAACTTAAGGATCGTGCTCATGTACCCATTTGTACAATATAATTCTTGTGTCAAGTTTATGTGTTTTTAAAGTTCTTTATGTGTGAGAAATTAAAAACTATTTTAGTTGATTAAAGGTAAGAACAACAAACATAAATTGCATAAATGTAACCAACAACTCACAACAACAAAGTAATAAAGGATTTCACCCTCAACACTTGGGCTATGTCTCCTTGAGCCTCCATCAATGGACTAGGCTCTCTGGGATTAAAATGGTAAAATTATTTTACAAGATGATGCTAAAATCCATTGGTTTTGAAGACTGTACCAATGGGCTCAAAATTCCAAAATACCCCTAAATTGATTGTTCAATCACTGGAAATGGACCATGACTTCCTTGGGCATGTTGGTGACCTTGAGCTTCCCTGAGCTATCCTGTGGAAAAAAACCTGTAGAAGTCTTCATATAATCCTGAAACCTATCTCACTATCTCCAAAACATGTCAATCATAAAAAATTCCCTATTCATTATTTCAGAATGGCCTCTGGTTTCCCTGGCTATGCCTCCAACACCCGGTGACCCTAGGCTCCATGGAACTTCCCTGTAGAATAATCACACTTAGAAGTATCCAAATGCTTTTGAAAGTTGCACCATTGGCTTCATAAGGTCCAAGACATTCAAAATTTACTATTCATTTTTGAAATTTGGTTGAAATATGCTCTAGATAGAGCACATTTAATTTTTGCCGAATATTCTCCACCAAAACTGGAAAAACTCCAGTTAGCATGGCTAAAAATAGTCTGGCTGCCAAAATTGGCGCGCTCACCTAAATTTCCACTAGATTAAATGCGATTTAATTAGCATCTAAGCGCACTTAAAGGATAATATAAGCGCATTTTTGTTGTTAAGCGCTAATGGGCAATTAATCGTGGATTAACCAAGTTTAAGTGTTAATTAAACAAGTTTTAAATTTCTGTCATTTGGTTCGTCGTAGCACCTGGTTATCAACACATGGATGCATGGGTTGGGGCTGGCCCACGGGGCTAGCCCCCTCCCGACCCCCAGCCATCAAAGTAATCAAATATTAGATGTGGCGGCAACATATGAAGGTTAAGACCTTCGGTGTAGGCGGATTGGTAGGACGACGGAGTGGCATGAGGTTGGTCGGGTGTTCGACCCCTGATCCAACCATAAAATTTTGTATAAACTTATAATAATGATTTCTTAAAGCTTTAGAGTCGCCCACCAAATAAGAACCTCCTCCAAACACTTATACAGTGGTCCTCCAATTGTGGCTAAGTCTGACATATTATATGGTTTCAATCCTTAAGTTGTATAAAAAATAATTAACACGATATAATATATCCAATATTAACCATTCGAAATTGCCAAGCTATAAGGCCATGGGGTGGGGGCATGTGGCAGCCCCTGGATGCGCCACGTGGCCTATCCTCATTTTCCCTAAATTAAAGAATGCCAATAATATAAAATCACACCAATGACATATAATTCGATTTAGAGTTAGGATAGGAGAAAATTTCCCTCATAGTCCACATTAGCAAATCCGAAGGTGCTACTTGGCACGATGTCATTGGCTGTTGCCGGAGGAATTTCATCATGAGCTGATTGGACTGCCAAGTTAGAGGAATTTTCTCACGAGCTGACTGGACTGCCAAGTCATCAGCTGTACCTGTTCTGCCCATTTTTCCCTGTTTAGAAAAGTGAACAACATACCATAACTTAGTCATACGAACTCGGATTTTGACAAAACGAGTTGTGCCAGAATCTTGGTGACGAACTCTATCCGATCGTTTAGGTCTGAATTATTTCTGAGCACTATGAATTTTTATCTAATTTTAGGCCTTGTTCCAAATTCTGATCAATATTGCTCCATCTGTAGTATCCACGTTATGGGAGACTTTCCATCAAAATTCCTCATATCCATATTTGGAATATGGTGGGTCTTACATCAAACATTAGAGTTTATTAAATCGTGATTAAAATTTATTTTGTTCTCATGATGAGTTTCTTGTACTACCTTTTCACCATTAGGAATAATTTCTTGTATCAACTTTGTCAAACCTTCCTTCATACCTTCCATGTCTACTTTTAGATCATTCTTCATGTCTTCCATCTTAGCTTTCATGTCATCCATCTTAGCTTCCATGCCATCCATCTTAGCTTCCATGTCTTTCTTCAAACCATCCATATTAGCTTCCACGCCTTTCTTCAAATCATCCATCTGATCTTCCACACCTTTCTTCAAAACTTCCATTTCATTTTTTGTTGCTCTTTGCGAGAGATAAATTTGATGCACTTGCTCTTGTAATTTTGATATATCATGTTGCACTTCTTCCTTTTCATGAGTCATAGTAGAGCCTTCTGAGGGCTTAATGGGCGTTGAGTTCTTTTTAGGGGGAATTTTATAACCCAATACAAATATCTATTCTTCAATATTCCCTTGGAATCACTTCAAACTGATTTTTCAAACAGGACTTATGCAATTTGAAAACAAAATACATAACTTTTTCTTTCTTTTGAGGAGCTCAATATTGAAACTAAATTATCTTTGTGTTTTTAGATGTTCAATTTCTAAAATTCGGTCCTGTAGTAGCCCTCTGAGTCTTCTTTTGAATGCCATAGGTCTGACCTCATTTGGGTTCTTCAAGGAAAAGTTATGTCTAATCTCCGACGATGAACTAATTATTGCCTGGTTCAGTAGAGAGAAATTGTACAACATGCCACATTTCACTGTTTCCTCCTTCGAATCTAAAATTGATACAAAAAAAACTAAAATCCATGTAATTTCAACCACTTTTGACAAAATTCCAATCTGATGCTCAGAGAGAGAGTTATTACGATTTTCCAAAGGTCACCTCTTTTAAATGAAATTCGGGAGCTTGAAAAAACCCTAAATTCCACAGATCATATCTCTGAAAATATTACAAACCAAGATCTAAAATATTTACACGAAGTTCCTCAAGATGTATTCGAAATGGGTTTCTTTTTTTAGAATTTGAACCTTCGTAGAAAAAAAGTTATAGCTAAAATTCCATGATGCCCTGTTTGAAGCAGCGAAACCCTAGAATCCAAAGCTCTGATACCAAATGTTATGAAACCAGCTCCAAAAATCGAAGAAAAGAGAGATAAACACCTTAGAAATCAAAAAATTCGAGGGGGAAACCTCCTTTACATTACATAAATGAACAATTCTTGGATGATCAAATGACAAAACCTCCTTTCTATATATACGAGTCCATGGGGTCACAATATAATCATAGCCGACCTAACAATAATAATGTAAGGGCAAAATAATAACAATATGGGGGTTACTTGGGTACAACAATAACAATAAGGGGGCTAAAATAACAACATTAAGGGACTACACTAGTAATATAGGGACCTAACATATTGTCAAAGAGGAGAACTTGAACAATAGAACTTATTTTTTAGGGTTGTTGTTAAGAGAAAATGAAGTAAAGAAACAAGTGTTAGACTGAGTCATAAGGCCTAGATAATTGTCTCAAAAGATTATGTTTTTGGGTTCCTCTTCCTAGTTGGAGGGTGTTAGGTTTTATGTTAATTTATTTTTTCTAAATTTATGAACTTGTCTACATAAAAATGATAGGATAAATGCCTCAACCATAGCTGACAAAAAATATTCCACTTTTTTAAGCTCTCGCTTGAAAATTTCATTCCCTCTTATTCTTTCTCATACAACATGTTCTATCAATGGAGTCTTTGGAGGGATTTTGAATTTGAGACGATTGTATTGAAAATAAAAACTTCTTACCAATGTAGCCCATTTTTTACATAAATGAACCCATCTAGATCTTGCTTCCCACCTAGAATCTTGATATAACCCACATTAAATTCGTAATATGCAACTAAACTTGGACATGACCAACATTAATATCGATGGTTGAATAAGGGAAAGAACTCAACAGAATATCAGGTAATCCATAAAACATTTCCCTATGTATCCAACTCATTCCAATTTGTGTGGCCTTCCCTATTGATGAGCCCATTGGGTGGAAGGAATCAATTACAAAAAAAAAATCTAGGGTTTGATTTCATCACCGTCAACATAACCTTAATCCACTGGACTATAGACCTCCAACACTCCTATACTCCATCATCCACGATACATTGTGAACTCGTCAACTCCATAAATATTAACCAATACCACCTAGAATTAGACCATGATCCATCACACTTGTCACTACCCACTAGGCTTGCATAGTGATGACATAAATGTTAGCACTAAAAGAGAAAGAGGTAAAGTGAGATTTGAAAAGTTTGTAAGCCACATATATGGCTATAATGGGTCCAAGAATTTGATACCAATTAATCCTACAACATCTCCATGGCACTCCAAAGTTACAACTTTTAGCCTCTCGTCCTAAATAATTTCTATTCACTCTTGGCTTATATCCCAAACATCTAAAACTCTTTACATATATTGAATATGTAACAAGTTATCTACTTAAAAAAGACTTAATCATATATTATAAATATAACATATATGTGAAATTGATTTTATGAAATATTGTGGTGTAAGTATATCATATTCACAACATCTATTTAATTCAATGTGTCATAAAAATCAAAACTAAAAACCATATGAATTGAAAAAATATAATCATAAGAAACCTCCATAATAAAGATGATGTAAAACCAAAGCAACTAAATAGAGATCTCAACTAAACTTGAAAAAAATTAAAACTACCTCAAATGTCAAACCACCGTAAAAGATACAACTATATTTTTTTGAACAACTAATTACATAAATAATTAAGGGAAAATTCATTATTTATGTAAATAACTAATTAAGGGAAGAAGACCTACGGAGGATCTTTGATATTATATAAAGTGTAGTAAATAAGTAGGTATTAGTAATAGTAGTTCTTGAGTGTAAGCTTTACCATTCATAAAATATAAAATATTAATTAAATAATGTCATAAAATCAGTATTTTTTCAATATATTATTTAAATTATATGTTAATTTTACTAGTTCTCGAGTGCAAGTTGTACTATTTTATTATTTAAAATTTGAAAAAAATATTTAAATAATATGTTTAAAGGTTAAATATAATATTTAAATTATAATATACTTTATTTAAATTAAGAATCATTGATAAAAAGCATTAATGGTTTGTATTATAAGTTTTGTTATTCATATGAAATACTAATTTATCGTTCATATTATAATAAATATAAAATTTCAATTTAAATAATATAAGTTTAATGATTTGTATTATAAGTTTTATTATTGATATTATATAAAATATAAAATACTAATTTAAATATTAATTTTTAAAGTAAATAAGTAAATTGTCATAAAATATGGTTTCTACTCTCCCAATGATGGATATCTTATTGTCTACTTTGATCATAAGCCCCATGCCTGGTGGTGGAGTAACTTTTGGAAATTAAAAGCATCTCCTCGATCAAAGTTATTTATGTAGTGTGTTCTTCAAAACAAGGCTCCAACAGGTGATAATATTTTTAAGCGCTCCTATCATGGCCCTACTTGGTGCATTATGTGTAAACAAGATTCTGAATCCATTGGCCATCTCTTCCTTTTATGTCCCTCCACCATCTCTTTCTGGAACTTGATGCTCTCCAATTTGCATATTCCTACCAGATGGTCTGGCCGAAATGTAAATGAGGCTCGGCAGCCCTAGTGGAATTCTGCCTTTCCTGATAAGACGTGGAATTTTCCTCTCTTGTTCTGTTGGGGCATCTGGCTTCTGCAGACTAAATCTATTTTCAATAACATTGCCCCAAACTAGCACCTAGCTTCGGCCCAGATCATTTCCATATTTAACAACCTGCCAGATGATGATCACTCTCATCATCCTAGAACAATTACTCTTGAAGTAATTGACAACCTTCATCCTTAGGCATATTTTGATGGATTTGCTCAGCAGATTGGCTGCGAGTGGGGTCCATTTTGTACTTAATGATGATCATTATTTTAAAATTAGGTTGGGCTTGGGGAATGGCACAAACAACTTTGCTAGGCTATTTACTCTAAGACACCTCCTTCATTTTTCCATTGAGAAGGGATGCAATCATTTACATATTTTTGGCGATTTAAACATCATCATCAATTGGTTCAATCATATATCAAAATGTCACGTGCACACACTTCGGAATATTTTGGAGGAGACCTGGAATTTTAAATCACTTTTTGACTCTATTACTTCTCATCATATTTGAAGGGAGCGGAATGAGATTTCCGATGCTCTATCTGTTAGGTATGTGTTATATTCTTTCCACGACTAAGCACGCGCGGGGGGGTGATAGCCCACCTTGTCGGGGTCCGGGGCAGCGCCCCGACGAAAATTTTTTGGCCCTTAATTTCCAGTGGGTAGTCCGTGCCCATGGTTTTGTGCATGGTTTTGCACATGGTTTTGGGGTACGATGGTTTTCAACCCCTGGTATTTTTGTGGATCCGGTCAAGGGAACTACAGTTATGTTCTAATCCAGGGTTTATGGATTGAGGTTTATGTATGCTTTGGCATGTATATATATGGGTTGTAACACTAAAATGAATATAATGAAAAATCAAGCTGGTCGTCCCGATTTGGGATCTAGGAGAAAATCTCTGTGTTTATCTGTTTTATGTTTTATGCTCTCGCTATTGTTTATTTTCTGTTATAAGATTCATGTGTAGATAATTTTTGTTCAAGGTTAAAACCTACATTTGGTATCAGAGCTGTTTTGGCTTCAAGGGGATGCCTTTGCTGTTGAGGTTTTTGCTCAGGCCTGAGGTAGACCCTGTTCAGTGGGAGATCTGCGGGATCGATTCTTGTGGTGAAAGAATATGGTGAGCGGCGGGAAGATAGAGATCGAGAAATTTAATGGTCAGAGTTTTGAGTTATGGAAGCTCAAGATGGAGGATATGCTAGTGGATAAAGATCAGTGGATCACGGTAGATCCATGTACTAAACCAACGGCAATGTTAGATGAAGACTGGAAGAAACTGGATCGGAAGGCTAAGAGCACAATACAGTTGTGTGTCTCAGATTCAGTATTGTTGAATGTATCTGGGGAAGCTAAGACCCAGGGGATTGGCTAGACTTTGTACCAATCTAAGTCTCTGGTGAATAAGTTGTTCCTGTGGAAAAAGTTGTATAACCCGAGGATGAAGGATGGAGACTCGGTGACAGAGCATCTGAACGCCTTCAATACTGTGGTAAGTCAGCTGTCATCTGTTGATATTAAAATCTCAGATGAAGATAAGTGCATCGGTTTGTTGTGTTCTCTACCAGACTCATGGGACAGTCTGGTTATTGCAATAGGTAGCAATACAACTACCTTGAATTTTGATGACATTGTCTCAGCCTTGCTGTCGGAGGAAATGAGACGGAGAAATATGGAGGGTTAGAATGGAGATGCCTTATCTGTACGAGGAAGGTCCCAGAACAGAAATAAGAATAAGGTTTCGAGTGGGAGATCTAAATCTAGAGGGAGATCTAAATCTCCTGGAAAGTTTGTAAAGGTGTGCTGGAAATGCGGAAAGGAAGGGCACTACAAAAAGGAATGCAGATCTAAAGCTCCCGAGAAAGGAAAGGGATCTGATGAAGGTCCTTCTGCAGAGGCAAAAACCACCTCGGATGAAGGAGGGGATGTGTATTTAGCTTCTTCTTCAAATACACATGTAGATCATGAGTCATGGTTGATTGACTCAGGTGCATCCTTTCACTTCACTCCCCATAGGGAGTGGTTCTGCGAATATGAGAAATATGATGGTAGTGATGTCTTCCTAGGGGATGATAGGAAGGCCAGAATCATCGGACGTGGAAAGGTCAAGCTGAAGCTGCAAGGTGGAAGGATTAGAACACTTCCTGGTGTTCTGCATATTCCTGCATTGGCCAGAAATCTGATTTATGTAAGCAAGATGGATGATGCAGGTGTAAAAACAGTGTTCGAGAAAGATGCTTGCAAGATGGTTCGGGGAGCACTGGTATTAATGTGGGGAGTTCAGATTGGAACTCTGTAAAAGCTACAAGGTAGCACTGTTATTGATGGGTGTAACAGTTCTACGGTTCCTGAAACTGGAGCGGAAAGCCTAGCTGTCTCTGGAGAAAAGACCATGCCATGGCATCAAAGGCTTGGAGATATTGGAGAGAAGGGCCTTTGGATACTGCATAGAAATGGTATGGTAGAAGGTATGTCTAATTTCTCTCTGGATTTTGATTTCTGTGAACATTGTGTATATGGGAAGCAGAATCGAGTGAGTTTTCCTTTTGGTGCTAAGAGGGCGAACAAGATATTAGAACTTGTGCACAGTGATGTGTTTGGACCTGTTTCAGTTCCTTCACTGGGAAAGTCTGTGTACTATGTTTCATTCATAGATGACTTCTCAAGGAATACATGGATATATTTCTTGAGGAAGAAATTTGAAGTATTTGACAAATTTAAAGAATTTAAGGCTCTGGTGGAAAACCAGACAGAGAAGAAGATAAAGGCTTTGAGGACAGATAATGGTGGGGAGTTCTGCAAGAAGGAATTTGAAGAGTTCTGTAAGAAGTGTGGTATAGCACGACAGAAGACTACTCCATACACACCTCAGCAAAATGGAGTTGCAGAAAGAATGAACAAAACATTGATGGAAAAGGCAAGAAGCATGCTCAGTGGTACCGGGTTAGGACAAGAATTCTGGGCAGAGGCAGTGGAGACTGCATGCTATCTGGTTAACAGATCACCTTCATCAGTGTTGGAGGATAAGACCCCACATGAGGTATGGACTGGTAAGAAACCTTCTCTTTCACATCTAAGGGTATTTGAATGTGATGCATATGTACATGTTCCAAAGGAGAAAAGGACCAAGTTGGATAATAAATCTGAAAGGTGCATATTTATTGGGTATAAGGATGGTTTAAAGGGTTACAAGCTTTGGAACTCAGAAACAAGGAAGGTTGTGTACAACCGAGATGTGGTGTTTAGAGAGGTGAAAGATGTTGTTACACATGAAGTCCTACCAAAGGAACTTGAGAAGATAGAGTTTGAGCTAAAGGAGGATGAATCAGACTCTACAACAGAAGAAGACTCAGAAGATGAAGAGCCACAAACTCCAGCTTTGAGAAGATCAGTTCGGGAAAGAAGGCAACCAGAAAGGTATAGTCCATCTGCTTTCTGTTCAGTTTTTTCCTTAACTATAACTGATGATGAACCCAGAACTGTCAGGGAGGCAGTAGATTCAGAGGATGGAAAACTCTGGAAGGAGGCCATGGTTGATGAAATGACATCCTTGCACAAAAATGATGCATGGGATCTGGTGGAGTTGCCGGCTGGAAGGAAGCCCATTGGGAGCAAATGGGTGTTTAAGAAGAAGATGAATGTAGAAGGCAAGGTGGAGAAATACAAAGCTCTATTGGTAGCGAAAGGTTATTCCCAGGTGCCGGGAATTGATTTTGGTGATATTTTTTCTCCTGTTGCCAAAGTTACTTCTATTAGATTACTTTTATCTGTTGCTGCTGCATTTGATTTTGAGATAGAACAGATGGATGTGAAGACAACATTTCTTCATGAGGATCTAGAAGAGGAGATCTACATGAAGCAACCTGAAGGCTTTATGGTGAAGGGTAAGAAAGAACTGGTATGTAGGTTGAAGAAGTCTTTGTATGGGTTAAAACAGTCACCAAGGATGTGGTATCAGAAATTTGATACCTATATACGGGGACTTGGCTTCACCAGAAGCAAGGAGGATCACTGTGTTTATTTTAAATTAATTGGTGACCGTGTTATTTATTTGGTCTTGTATGTGGACAATATGTTGTTGATTGGAAATGACAAAGAAATTATCCAAGATTTGATGACCCAACTGTTCTCCAAATTCGACATGAAGGATCTTGGTGCTGCAAACTATATTTTGGGCATGGAAATTAAGAGAGATCGGACAAAGAGGAAGCTCTAGTTAAACCAGAGGAAGTATGTCGAGACTATATTGCAGAGGTTCAATATGGAGGATAGTAAACCAGTGAAAGTTCCTATTCCTGTAGGTGTAAAGCAATTTGCTGAACAGTGTCCCAAGACACAAGAAGAGGAGAATATGTCCCGTGTTCCATATGCAAGTGCAGTAGGTAGCCTGATGTATGCAATGGTCTATACTATACTAGACATTGCACATGCAGTGGGAGTATTGAGCAGGTTTATGTCAAACCCAGGGAAGGAGCATTGGACAACAGTGAAGCGGGTTTTCAGATATTTACGTGGCACTAGTGATTATGGCTTGTGCTACCAGGGAAGACCAGGATTGGAAAGAATGTTGGACATTCGTGGTTTTGTTGATGCAGACTGGGCTGGAGATCTGAACCAAAGAAGATCTACAAGTGGGTATGTGTTTAGCCTATTTGGAGGCGCAGTCAGTTGGATGAGTAAAAGACAGTCTGTAGTGGCTCTTTCAACTACAGAGGCAGAATACATGGCAGCCACTCATGCAAGCAAGGAAGCAGTTTGGTTGCATAGATTGTGTTCAAGTATGGGGTTGGTGTAGCAAGCTATAAGGATAGACTGTGATAGCCAAAGTGCAATTTTCTTGGCTAAGAACCCTGCTTATCATTCAAAGACAAAGCACATTGATGTTCAATATCACTTTGTTAGATATATGGTTGAGGCTAAAAGGGTTTTGCTGGTAAAGGTGGACACTTTGAAGAATGTTGCAGATGCATTGACAAAGTCTGTGAGCACTCAGAAGTTCTCTTGGTGTAGAGAAACAATGGGTGTTGAAGAATTGGCCCAATGACTAAGCTCTCCTGTGGCCCCTTGTGGAAAGAAAAAAACAAGTGGGAGAATGTTGGGTATGTGTTATATTCTTTCCACGACTAAGCACGCGCTGGTGATAGCCCCCTCAGGCTGGGCACAATGGGGGGGGTGGGGGCGTAGCCCCCGTCAAACCGAGGCAGTGGCCCGGTGAAATTTTTTTGGTCCTTAATTTCCGGTGGGTAGTCCGCGCCCATGGTTTTATGCATGGTTTTGCACATGGTTTTGGGGTACGATGGTTTTCGGCCCCTGGTATTTTTGTAGATCCGGTCAAGGGAGCTACTGTTATGTTCTAATCCAGGGTTTATGGATTGGGGTTTATGTATGCTTTGGCATGTATATATATGTGTTGTAACACTAAAAGAAATATAATGAAAAATCAAGCTGGTCGTCCCGATTTGGGATCCAGGGGAAAATCTCTGTGTTTATCTGTTTTATGTTTTATGCTCTCGCTATTGTTTACTTTCTGTTATAAGATTCATGTGTAGATAATTTCTGTTCAGGGTTAAAACCTACACTATCCAAGGAGGCCGCGAACCAGCCTAGGGTTTATGGTTGATAGAGGAGTAGATGGAACAGGACTTCTTCCAATACTACCACAGGCCATACATAGATCACTTGTAGGCAGGGGGGGGGGGTCGAAAAGCCCTGAATTGTCTTCTGTTATTATCCAGCATCAATTTTTTTGATATTTTATCTAGCACTTATTTGTATATATTCTTTTAGGAGAACATTGTATATTATCATATTTATCAACCTTGCAAGTGAGGTACTTCACTGGAAAGTTTTTTGACATGTGACTTTAGTCACACTTTTTGATGCATATGCTTCTCAACATCTACAGTATGTAATTTGCTCAAATAAATGAAAGTTATGATTTTTCCTTGGGGAAAAAAGTAAATTTTCATAAAACATGATGTACTAATTTAAATAATATAAAGAATATAGCTTTAAAGTAAATAACGAAGTAAATTGAATGTCTTATCAAATTGAATGAAAAAAGTATTAAATAAAAAGCTAATATAAATTACTTTTGAATAAAAATATGTATTTTATTATTTAATTTCATCTCTAAGTCTAAGACATATAAATGTTCAAAGACAATATAGTTTGGGAATTTAAAATTTCATGAGTTCATCTATGTAGTTTTATTATTATTATTATTTCTAGTTAATTTTCAAAAGTAAGTCAATCATGGTTATTTAGAGTGTACATAGAAAGTAATGTAGGAAGTGACATGTCAAATATACCTTACCCATAAAATCCCTACTCATAATTTTTTATTATATCCCTTAGGAGGCCCCTTTTTTGATTCAAAATATCTCTAATGTGGGGGATAGTGAGGCTTGGTTAGGTGACTCAAGCTGATAACTATTTTTGAAATGGAAAATATGATATGATATTATATCCAATTTTGAGGTCACAACCAATCCATACACCAAATTGGAGACCTCCTTGTTTGTAGGACAATAGACCCACCTCTACACAACGATTTGACTATTAAAGTCTATGAAGGCATACATACTCTACCCCCCTTTGGTTTTGAACTTGTGACCTCTTACGACGATACACAATCTATTAACCATTAGGCCCACTCATTATTGTATGCTTGAGGTGACATCACTACTAGCACAAATTAGAAAACAGTTACAAAGGAACTTTTTATTATGAGGAAGCACATGCTCTTAACCATTAGGCCCACTCAAGATGTATGTTTGAGGTGGCATCACTACTGGAACAAATCAGACAACAATTGGAAAGGATTTTTTTTTTCAATTTCATTGCCTCTATACATTGCATTATAATAATTACTCTAGTAGAAATATTAGATACAAATCTCTCATAACTTCTTTCAAGTTAGCGATTTCAAAGAGTATGCTATTTTTGAATTGGTTTTAGATAATATCTAGGATTTTTAGTGTTGGATATATTATGCCCCCACCCAAATGAATAATCTTATGTGGTTACTAACTTTCCCTTAACTATCAATGTTACATGATTGTGAATATTGCATGATTTAGTTACAATTTGTTAGTTAATGAAGATGGTTGTAGGAAATGCTCCTCCATATTAGAAGGATTCCTCACATAAGGTCCTTCTCTCCTACAATCCATAGCATATCTCCATCTTCCTCACTTTAATATACCTTACTTTCATTACTCAATTGATTGGTTTTAGTGATTTTATTCTTGCTCCCATTTTTTTTTAGAATTACATAGGTATTTCTTATTGTTCAACATGTGTTGTTCTTTCTCATGTTTCCAACTTCTAAATTATGGAGTGTTTCACCTCAAGGGAGACATCCATTCGATGTCTACACCACTGAAGTTAACATGGATGCTTTTTTGTAATATGAACATGTAAATTTGAGTTCACCAGAACATTGTCTCATGCTCATCATTTTAGCGTAGAGGATTTTGATAACCTATCTTTCTCCCTAGTGCTCTTTGATTTTTTCATGGATGCATGGATCTCTTGAGTTTGAAAGCATATTTATCAAAATAGTCAAAATCTTATTGAGAAACTCTCTAGTTGGAATTAGTGTTAAGGGGAATTCCTTACAAAGTTGTACTTAAACTATGTCTTCTAAATCCTTTACATTATGTTTTGTTCATAATAATCCTCAATTATCCCACATCTAAAATAAATGATTATGTCGACAACATAACGTGTCCAATAGATATGGTTTGATATGAACACTATTGCAAACATATTAGAAAATTTATGGGTAAAACAATAAACTTGGGGTATTTTTGGGAATATTCACTTAATTTCATAAAATACATTAACAAATTAATTTTTACAAGAGAATCTAGGAGAATGTTGTTTAAATTTCATAAAAAATGCATATGAAATGGACACAACTATTTTTCTTTTAAAAAACAAATGTAAAAAAAATAGGTATTTTGCAAACGATTACTATAAACAAAAATTTCATGACTGCATACCAAAAAAACTATTACTTAAAATATATGAAAAATCATCACACTAGTTTTGAAGGAAAAGTCAAAAGAATCTTTTTCTGCTAATATATCTTTTTCTACTCATACTTCTCTTTTTGATAGAGTATTTTGATAATAAAAAAATTAATAGTTCTTTGTTTTTAACTAATACTTCTTCATTTAGAAATGGTAGGAGCAGAAGGGTGATTCTTAGCCTGCATGAAAAAAATGAGATTCAATATGTTTGGGATTTGGAGGTTGCTACCAACCATTAAGCCGAATTTTTAACTCTCTAAAAAGAATTAGAATTAGCAATTGAAAAGAAAATATTAAATATCATAATTTATGGTGATTCACTAATTGTAATTAAGTTTGGGAAGCAAAAGATCCCATAACAATAGTTTCCCTCCTATTTTGCACATGATTTCTATTCAACTTAATAAATTCGAAAAAGATTGAATTCTTTCATGTCTTAAGGAACCTGAATTCTTCAGTGGGCACATTAGCCAATAAGGAAACTAGTATGGATCAAGCGATGTTAGAGTTGAATAATCAAATTCCCTCAAATACCCCATTCCCATGAACTATGTATTAGGAAAAGATAAAATAATAAAGGCCCTTTAGGCATATTTAGTTATGCCGACGATAACAGAGTTGGTGATCATAGCCAAATTTTGTGTGCTGAGAAGCTCTCCTTCATTTTGGAGTCAAGTTACATCAAGGTGCAGTCTCCCCATGGAGAATATTGGTTCATCTTCTCATGATATTGGGTAGGTGCACGTGAATTCTCTTCTCGAAAATATTTTTGAAGCCATGGCAGGCCTTCTGAGTGCTTTCGACCAACGCAACGAGGCAGAGGAGAAGGCGTAGAAATCCTTTTATGCACTGATCAACATCAATAACTAGAATTGATGCAAATCAAAATGGAACAATTTCAAAGTGAACTGGAAATATGGACAAGATATATGTGACTGGAGTGCATTTGGAAATAGCATAGGTTGAAGCCAGCAAATGATCGGTGCAGAAAAAAGGAATACAGGTAGCAGGTCCAAGTGATATTTTTGACTAATGAAAATGTCTGGAAAGACTTTCCAAGTGATATGTTTGACGCATGAAAATTTATATTTCAGAATGGCAAGATCTATTAGCTAATCTTTATGTTTTAATCTGACTGATGTTATGTAAATTTTGTTTGTTTCAAGGAGTTTAATCTGACTTATGTTATGTAAATTTTGTTTCTTTCAAGGATTTTCTTTAGTATCAAAGGAAAAATGCCACAAGAACATACTCTATCTGATTTGGACTTTTGAAGGAATAATCATCAAATATTGGGATGAAATGAGTAAAGGTTTTGCCCCAAATCTGGCTTATTTTTTAATAGAAAATCCCTAACCATTTCTTTGAAAAAAAACTAATACGTTTTCATTTAAGATAGTATTTTGATTAAAAAAAATTAATAAGTCTTTGGTTTCAATTTCATTGTTCTCCTTAGTAGAGATTTTTTTTTTAAATTATAATGTTTTGGTAATAAGAGTGTAACTAATGTCCACAGTGTCTTGGATAGATGGTGATAGCGTCTCTGTTAAGGCACTCTGTTAAGAACCCTGCTTATCATTCAAAAACAAAGCACATTGATGCTCAATATCACTTTGTTAGAGATATGGTTGAGGCTAAAAGGGTGTTGTTGGTAAAGGTGGACACTTTGAAGAATGTTGTAGCTGCATTGACAAAGTCTGTGAGCACTCAGAAGTTCTCTTGGTGTAGAGAAACAATGGGTGTTGAAGAACTAGGCCAATGACTAAGCTCTCCTGTGGCCCCCTGTGGAAATAAAACAACAAGTGGGAGAATGTTGGGTATGTGTTATATTCTTTCCATGACTAAGCACGGCGAGCGATGGCCCCCGCACTGTCGCGCCCACCGCGGGGTCATGGGGGGCGGTCGCCCCCTATCGGTGGGTCCAATGCCAGGTAAATTTTTTTGGTCCTTAATTTCCGGTGGGTAGTCCGCGCCCATGGTTTTGTGCATGGTTTTGGACATGGTTTTGGGGTACGATGGTTTTCGACCCCTGGTATTTTTGTAGATCCGGTCAAGGGAACTACTGTTATGTTCTAATCCAGGGTTTATGGATTGGGGTTTATGTATGCTTTGGCATGTATATATATGTGTTGTAACACTAAAAGAAATATAATGAAAAATAAAGCTAGTCGTCTCGATTTGGGATCCAGGGGAAAATCTCTGTGTTTATCTGTTTTATGTTTTATGCTCTCGCTATTGTTTATTTTCTGTTATAAGATTCATGTGTAGATAATTTCTGTTCAGGGTTAAAACCTACACTATCCAAGGAGGCCGCGAACCAGCCTAGGGTTTATGGTTGATAGAGGAGCAGATGGAACATGATTTCTTCCAATACTACCACAGGCCATACATAGATCACTTGTAGGCAAGGGGGGGGGGGGGTCGACAAGCCCTGAATTGTCTTCTGTTATTATCCAACATCAATTTTTTTGATATTTTATCTAGCACTTATTTGTATATATTCTTTTAGGAGAACATTGTATATTATCATATTTATCAGGCTTGCAAGTGAGATACTTCACTGGAAAGTTTTTTGACATGTGACTTTAGTCACACTTTTTGATGCATATGCTTCTCAACATCTACAGTATGTAATTTGCTCAAATAAATGAAAGTTATGATTTTTCCTTGGGGAAAAAGTAAATTTTCATAAAACATGATGTACTAATTTAAATAATATAAAGAATATAGCTTTAAAGTAAATAACAAAGTAAATTGAATGTCTTATCAAATTGAATGAAAAAAGTATTAAATAAAAAGCTAATATAAATCACTTTTGAATAAAAATATGTATTTTATTATTTAATTTCATCTCTAAGTCTAAGACATATAAATGTTCAAAGACAATATATTTTGGGAATTTAAAATTTCATGAGTTCATCCATGTAGTTTTATTATTATTATTATTTCTAGTTAATTTTCAAAAGTAAGTCAATCATGGTTATTTAGAGTGTACATAGAAAGTAATGTAGGAAGTGACATGTCAAATATACCTTACCCATAAAATCCCTACTCATAATTTTTTATTATATCCCTTAGGAGGCCCCTTTTTTGATTCAAAATATCTCTAATGTGGGGGATAGTGAGGCTTGGTTAGGTGACTCAAGTTGATAACTATTTTTGAAATAGAAAATATGATATGATAGTATATCCAATTTTGAGGTCACAACCAATCCATACACCAAATTGGAGACCCCCTTGTTTGTAGGACAACAGACCCACCTCTGCACAACGATTTGACTATTAAAGTCTATGAAGGCATACATACTCTACCCCCCTCTGGTTTTGAACTTGTGACCTCTTACGAGGATACACAATCTATTAACCATTAGGCCTACTCATTATTGTATGCTTGAGGTGACATCACTACTAGCACAAATTAGAAAACAGTTACAAAGGAATTTTTTATTATGAGGAAGCACATGCTCTTAACCATTAGGCCCACTCAAGATGTATGTTTGAGGTGGCATCACTACTGGAACAAATCAGACAACAATTGCAAAGGATTTTTTTTTCAATTTCATTGCCTCTATAAATTGCATTATAATAATTACTCTAGTAGAAATATTTGATACAAATCTCTCATAACTTCTTTCAAGCTAGCGATTTCAAAGAGTATGCTATTTTTGAATTGGTTTTAGATAATATCTAGGATTTTTAGTGTTGGATATATTATGCCCCCACCCAAATGAATAATCTTATGTGGTTACTAACTTTCCCTTAACTATCAACGTTACATGATTGTGAATATTGCATGATTTAGTTACAATTTGTTAGCTAATGAAGATGGCGTTGTAGGAAATGCTCCTCCATATTAGAAGGATTCCTCACATAAGGTCCTTCTCTCCTACAATCCATAGCATATCTCCATCTTCCTCACTTTAATATACCTTACTTTCATTACTCAATTGATTGGTTTTAGTGATTTTATTCTTGCTCCCATTTTTTTAAAAATTACATAGGTATTTCTTATTGTTCAACATGTGTTGTTCTTTCTCATGTTTCAAACTTCTAAATTATGGAGTGTTTCACCTCAAGGGAGACATCCATTCGATGTCTACACCACTAAAGTTAACATGGATGTTTTTTTGTACTATGAACATGTAAATTTGAGTTCACCAGAACATTGTCTCATGCTCATCATTTTAGCGTAGAGGATTTTGATAACCTATCTTTCTCCCTAGTGCTCTTTGATTTTTTCATGGATGCGTGGATCTCTTGAGTTTGAAAGCATATTTATCAAAATAGTCAAAATATTATTGAGAAACTCTCTAGTTGGAATTAGTGTTAAGGGGAATTCCTTACAAAGTTGTACTTAAACTATGTCTTCTAAATCCTTTACATTATGTTTTGTTCATAAGAATCCTCAATTATCCCACATCTAAAATAAATGATTATGTCGACAACATAACGTGTCCAATAGATATGGTTTGATATGAACACTATTTCAAACATGTTAGAAAATTTATGAGTAAAACAACAAACTTGGGGTATTTTTGGGAATATTCACTTAATTTCATAAAATACATTAACAAATTAATTTTTACAAGAGAATCTAGGAGAATGTTGTTTAAATTTCATAAAAAATGCATATGAAATGGACACAACTATTTTTCTTTTAAAAAACAAATATAAAAAAATAGGTATTTTGCAAACGATTACTATAAACAAAAATTTCATGACTGCATACCAAAAAAACTATTATTTTGAAAATAAGCTAAAATTCCGTGGAATCAAAAAATGAACACATTTAAAAAATGTGATTTTTAAAATTTCCCAACTTTTAAAATTATAACCATAATGGAAAATTTTGTTTATACATATAGAAGATAGTGTAAATTATCTAACAATTACTTAAAATATATCAAAAATCATCACACTAGTTTTGAAGGAAAAGTCAAACGAATCTTTTTCTGCTAATATATCTTTTTCTACTAATACTTCTCTTTTTGATAGAGTATTTTGATAAAAAAAAATTAATAGTTCTTTGTTTTTAACTAATACTTCTTCATTTAGAAATGGTAGGAGCCAGAAGGGTGATTCTTAGCCTGCATGAAAAAAATGAGATTCAATATGTTTGGGATTTGGACGTTGCTACCAACCATTAAGTCGAATTTTTAACTCTCTAAAAAGAATTAGAATTAGCAATTGAAAATAAAATATTAAATATCATAATTTATGGTGATTCACTAATTGTAATTAAGTTTGGGAAGCAAAAGATCCCATAACAATAGTTTCCCTCCTATTTTGCACATGATTTCTATTCAACTTAATAAATTCGAAAAAGATTGAATTCTTTCATGTCTTAAGGAACCTGAATTCTTCAGTGGGCACATTAGCCAATAAGGAAACAAGTATGGATCAAGCGATGTTAGAGTTGAATAATCAAATTCCCTCAAATACCCCATTCCCATGAACTATGTATTAGGAAAAGATAAAATAATAAAGTCCCTAAAGGCCCTTTAGGCATATTTAGTTATGCCGAGGATAACAGAGTTGGTGATCATAGCCAAATTTTGTGTGCTGAGAAGCTCTCCTTCATTTTGGAGTCAAGTTACATCAAGGTGCAGTCTCCCCATGGAGAATATTGGTTCATCTTCTCATGATATTGAGTAGGTGCAGTCTCTCCATGGAGAATATTGGTTCATCTTCTCGAAAATATTTTTGAAGCCATGGCAGGCCTTCTGAGTGCTTTCGACCAACGCAACGAGGCAGAGGAGAAGGCGTAGAAATCCTTTTAGAAATCAAAATGGACAAGACATATGTGACTGGAGTGCATTTGGAAATATGGACAAGACATATGTGACTGGAGTGCATTTGGAAATATGGACAAGACATATGTGACTGGAGTGCATTTGGAAATAGCATAGGTTGAAGCCAGCAAATGATCGGTAGCAGGTCCAAGTGATATTTTTAACTAACGAAAATGTCTGGAAAGATTTTCCAAGTGATATGTTTGACGCATGAAAATTTATATTTCAGAATGGCAAGATCTATTAGCTAATCTTTATGTTTTAATCTGACTGATGTTATGTAAATTTTATTTGTTTCAAGGAGTTTAATCTGACTTATGTTATGTACATTTTATTTGTTTCAAGGAGTTTAATCTGACTTATGTTATGTAAATTTTGTTTCTTTCAAGGATTTTCTTTAGTATCAAAGGAAAAATGCCACAAGAACATACTCTATCTGATTTGGAATTTTGAAGGCATAATCATCAAATATTGGGATGAAATGAGTAAAGGTTTTGCCTCAAATCTGGCTTATTTTTTAATAGAAAATCCCTAACCATTTTTTTGAAAAAAAACTAATACGTCTTCATTTAAGATAGTATTTTGATTAAAAATAATTAATAAGTCTTTGGTTTCAATTTCATTGTTCTCCTTAGTAGAGGATTTTTTTTTAAATTATAATGTTTTGGTAATAGGAGTGTAACTAATGTCCACAGTGTCTTGGATAGATGGTGATAGGGTCTCTGTTAAGGCACTCTTTCATTTGAAGTCATTGGTTCAATTCCCTGCCCTAGTTAGGGTGATATATTAGACATGATGACGATGTAGTCTTACCCAAACTTTAAAATAAAAAGCAACTATAACTAATAATGAAGTTGGATATAAGCCATAATTAGTGTTATTATTTTCTCCTATAAGTACTATCTCTCGTTAGGTGTTCACAAGATTAATTTTAAATGAATTATATATTATATTCCAATTTATAAGATATTGTTTTGAATTAAAAGTAAAATTACAAATTTATATTATTAATAAATACTAATTTAAGTAAAATGTTATGAATATAGTGTTATGTTTGTGATTATAACAACCAAAAAGAATTTAGGGAAAAATAAAAAATAAAAATAAAAAATTATATATGTATATATATATTTTGATATTGTTATGAAACCAACTCCAAAAACAAAACAAAAGAGAGATCAATGCCTTAGAAACCAGTCACTCCGAGGGGGCAACCTCCTGTACATTACATAAATGAAAAATTCTTGGATGATACAAATGAAAAAACCCCCTTTCTATATATAGGAGTCCATGGGGTCACAATATAATCCTATCTGACCTAACAATAATAATGTAAGGGCGCAACAATAACAATAATGTCTTTTATGGGGCACAATAATAACAATATGGGGGATGCAGGGGTACCACAATAACAATAAGGGGGCTACACTAACAACAATAAGGGACTACACTAGTAATATAGAGACCTAACATGCCCCTCTCCTTCAAAAAAGCTTTGTCCTCAACGCTTGAGTAGCTTTGGATGCTTCTATATAAAATTCTCATTCTCCCATGTGGAATCTTCAGTGGGTAAGTTCTTCCACTTGATGAGATACTCTGAAATTGATCGATTTCGTAGTTGTCGAGTTCTTGTTTCCGTGACTGAGTCAGGTTCCAATATTTTTTTTCCTTCCTCATCAAGTTCTGGCAATATTGTTTGAAATGGAAGTTTTTCACCTATAACCTTCTTAAGCATGAAACATGGAAAACTGAGTGCACTTGAGAAGAAGGAAGCTCTAATTTGTATGCCATAGTACCAATCTTTTGCAACACCTTGTAAGGACCATAGTACTTCAGAAATAATTTATTATCCTTCTTAGCTTGCTTGAGGGACATTTGTTTATATATTTCTAGCTGTAAAAATACCTAGTCTCCTACATCAAAACTTGTCTCGCTGTGATGTTGATTTGACTGTTGCTTCATTCGATTTTGTGCCAAATTTAGTTTATCCTTTAAGAGTTGGAGAACTTGTTGTTGATGCTCAATGTGATCTTCCACTGCTTTAACATTATAATTTTCTCTTAAAGATGATGTGATGGACGGTGGATGGTATCCATAAAGTGCTATAAATGGGGTCATTTTTGCTACAATATGGAAGGAAGTGCTATACCACCATTCAGCCAGAGGTAACCACTTGACCCATTGTGTTTGTTTATCAGATGAAAAACAAAGAATATATCCTTCCAAACATTTGTTCACTATATCAGTTTTCTCATCAGATTGAGGATGATAAGATGAGATATGAGCTAGTTGAGAACCCAAACAAGAAAATAATTTCATCCAAAAATTTCCAGTAAAAATGGGATATCTATCACTTACAATAATCTTTGGGTTTCCATGTATCTTTTGAATTGTTTCCATGAATTTAGTAGCAACTGTACTTGCTTTAAATAGATGAGATAATGCATAAAAGTGTGCATACTTGGTAAGCCTATCAACTACCACCATTATGACACTCTTTCCTTCAGACTTAGGTAAAAATGTGATAAAATACATTGAAAGCTCCTCCCAGCATTGACTTGGAATGGATAAAGGTTGTAGAAGACCCAGGGTCTTAATTGACCCAACTTTATTTTGCTGGGAAACCAAACATTCCGCCACAAACTTTTGAATATAATATTTAAGGCCATCCCAGAAAAAATATTTTTTCACCCTATGGTAAGTTTTTAAAAATCCTTAGTGTCCTCTTAAGGGAGAGTTGTGCAATTCCAAAAGAATATTTTGTTTTAGTTTGGAATTCTTACAAATATATAAGATATCTTTGTACCGTAAGGAATCATTTTTCCAACTAAATGTATCAGATGTACTAGGATCTTGTTGTAACTTTTTAATGCGTGTCCACACTTCTTCATCTTTCTTCCATTCATCCCTTGCTTCGGTTATCCAATCTGGTTGGATAATAGAAATGACACAAAGAAATTCTTCCACCTCTTCATCCTTTCTTGAGAGTGCATTTGCAACAACATTTAGCTTCCCTTTTTTGTAGATGATCTCAAAGTCATAACCCAACATCTTTGTGACCCATTTTTGCTACTCTTCTAAAGATAGTGTTTGCTCCAAAAAGTATATAAAACTATCATGATCATTTTTTACCTTGAAGTGTCTTCCCATTAGGTAATGTCGCCACTTCTTTAGTTCATGTAGTATTGCCAAGATTTCCTTCTCATAAAAAATCTTTATGTAAATACTTTCCTTTGATTGGATGACTTTCAAAAGCAATGGGACTTCCTTCTTACATTAAAACAACACCAATTCCATTTCCTGAGGCATCACATTCCACAATAAAGGTTTTTGTGAAGTTTGGCGTAGCTAAGACCGGTGCTAGGCACATTGTCTCTTTAATATGTTGAAAGGCCTTAGTTGCTTTAGGAATCCATGAAAATGAATCTTTCTTCAATAATGTTGTTATAGGTGTTTCCATTCTCCCATAATTCTTAACAAACTTGTGATAATACCCTATTAACCCGAGAAATCCTCACAACTTCTTTATGGTTGCAGGGACTTTTCATTCCTCAATGGATTTAATTTTGTTAGGGTCTACCTTAACACCCTCCCAAGATATAATATGACCCAGATATTCCACCTCTTGTACTCTAGAAACATTTGGAGGTTTTTTCATATAATTGTTTCTCCTCCAATAGTTTGAGAACCCTGTCAACATGTTGAACATGATCCTTCCAAGACCTGGTGTAGATTAGTATATCATCAAAAAATACTAACACATATTTTCTAAGGAAGGGTTTGAAAATGGAATTCATCAACTCTTGAAATTTAGAAGGTGCATTGGTAAGGCCAAAAGGCATGACCAAAATATCACAATGACCCTCATGAGTTTGAAATGTTGTTGTTAGAATATCTTCAGTCTTCATTCTAATTTGATGATATCCTGAATGAAGATACAACTTGGTAATATAAATTGATCCATGGAATTCATCTAATAATTCATCAATCACAGGAATGGGAAATTTATCTTTAATAGTGAGCTTATTGAGCTCCTTATAATCTGTACACATGCGCCATGATCCATCCTTCTTGTGCACCAATACTATTGGGGCAGAGAAAGAACTTTGACTAGTTTGAATTATACCAGGCTTTAACATTTTTTCAATCATACGTTCAATTTCGATCTTTTGAACATAAGGATATCTGTAAGGCCTAATGTTTGTAGGAAAAATTCCTAGAATCAAATGAATATCATGATCATGATCACGAATAAGTGGGAGTCCTTTGGGAGTTTCAAACACCTTGGAATGATTATCCAAGACTTTTTGGAGATATGGAGAAATAAGTGATTTTGATGTTGGAACTTCTAGTGAGAATAATTGTGCAATTACGCCTCGTTGTTCTTTATTTAGAAACTTTGTCATGAAATTAAATCTTATTATATTTCATGGCTTCCCTGCAATACCCCATAATTCAACTTCCTTTCCTTTCAAAAAAAAATCAAGAAAATTTCTTGAAAATTAAAAGATACCATCCCCAAAGATTGTGACCATTGTACTCCTAGTACAACATCAACACCTCCCATTGTAATGAAAAGAATTGGAATATTATATACATATTCCCCCATGGTTATCTTGATATTATGCATTTTCCAAAGCAATTTATAGTTCCTCCATTTTCAACCATCACTTGACACTTTGGTGCTGGGTATAGGAAGAAATTTGATTCCTTGGCTACCTTACAATGAATAAAATTATGGGTACTACCTAAATCAATCAACACTATTACATTTCTCTTCTTGATATGTCCTTCTATCTTGAGAGTTTGAGGATTGGTAATTCTTGCCAATGAAATACAGGAGATGGTCGGACTCATTTCTTATTTCTCTAGGGTTGGTTCCAGGTGTATATCCTCGTCTTTTGAAGTTTCTTGTTCATTTTCTTCACCCCTCTTCACAGTCTATGTAAAATAATTTCTTCTCATCACACTTATGACCTTTAGTGTATTTTTTATCACAGCTGTAGTAGAGACCTTTTGCTCTTTTTTCTTCCAGTTGTTGTGGTGTCAACCTTGTAGGTTGTGGAAGTCTAGGAGTAGCAACACTTCCATATTTATAGATGTGAGTAGTAAGCTTCATTGTCGCCATAATTTTACATTCAAGTTTTCTTGCCAACCTGAATGCCTTCTCGAGTGAATCAGGTTCCTAAAGGTGAACCTCATGTTGGATGTTATCCTTTAAAGTCCCTATGAAGACATCAACCTTGTGTTCCTCTAGAATATCAATTACCCTTATATTCAATTTTTGGAAGTCCTCAATGTTTTACACCATTGAACACTTTCTTTTGAGATTTATCAATTGGCTAAAGAAGGTATTGCTGTTTGTATCCTTATAATGTTATATCATTTCCTCCGTAAAAATTGACAAAGTGACAATTTTTTTACGGGAGAAAATCCATCGATACCATACAAATGTATTTTGTTCTAAATAAAATTATGGGTACTACCCGAATAATTCAACACTATTACCTTTTTCTTCATGATATGTCCTTCTATCTTTAGAGTTTGAGGAGTGGTAATTCCTGCCAATGCATTAAGGATATGGTCGAAATCAATTCTTCTTTCTCTAGGGTTGGTTCCTGGTATATATCCTCTTCTTTTGAATTTTCTTGTTCATTTTCTTCCTCCTCTTCATAATCTATGTAAAATAATTTCTTCTTAGCACACCTATGACCTTTAGTGTATTTTCTATCACAACTGTAGCAGAGCCCTTTTGCTATTTTTCCTTCCAATTTTTGTGGTGTCAAACTTGTAGGTTGTGGAAGTTTAGGAGTAGCAACACTTCCATCATTATATATGTGAGTGGTAGGCTTCCTTATCGCCATAATTTTATATTCAATTTTCCTTGCCAACCTGAATGCCCTCTCCAATGAATCAGGTTCCCAAAGGCGAACCTCATGTTGGCTGTTATCCTTTAAAGTCCCTATGAAGACATCAATCCTGTGTTACTCTGGAATATCAGTTACCCTTATATTTGATTTTTAGAAGTCCTCAATGTGCTCCACCATTGAACCCTTTTGTTTGAGATTTATCAATTGGCTAAATAAGGTGATTATCTTTGTATCCTCATAAAGTGACAATTTTTTTATGGGAGCAAAGCCATCGATACCATAAAAATGTATTTTGTTCTAAATATAAAGTTGCAATGCATACCTTTTGTGTGTTTTTCACATTATTGAGATCAAAATATTTCTCCATCTGTAGTATCCATGTTACGAGATTCTTGCCATCAAACTTACTCATATCGATCTTTGGAATATGGTGGGTCTTCAATCCAACATTAGAGGTTATGAAATCATGATTAAAATTTATTTTGTTCTGATCATGAGTTTCATCTACTATATTTTCACCATTAGGAATCATTTCTTGTATCAAATTTGTTAAACCTTCCTTCAAACCTTTCATTTATGCTTTTAGATCATTCTTCGTGTCTTCCATGTTGTCTTTCATGTCTTCTATGTTGTCTTTCATTTTTTCATCCATGTCATCCATCTTAGCTTCCATGTCATTCTTCAAACCATCCATCTTAGCTTCCACACCTTTCTTCAAAACTTTCATTTCATTTTTTGTTTCTCTTTGTGAGAGGGATAATTGATGCACTTGCTCTTGTAATTTTGATAGATCATGTTTCACTTCTTCCTCTTCATGAGTCATAGTGGAGCCTTCTGAGGAATTACTGGGTGTTGAATTCTTTTTAAGGGGCATTTTAGAACCCAATACTGATATCTATGCTTCAATATTCCCTTGGGATCACTTCAAACTTATTTTTCAAACAAGACTTATGCAATTTGAAAAAAAAATACACACCTTTTTCTTGCTTTTGAGGAGCTCGATATTGAAAATGATCTATCTTTGTAATTTCGAATCCCTGAGAATTTATCTTCATTCCTTTAGTAGCCCTCTGAATCTTCTTTCCAATGCCATAGGTTTGACCTGATTTGCATTCTTCAAGACAAAGTTATGCCCAATCTCCCACAATGACCTAATTATGGATTGGTTCAGTAGAGAAAACTTGTACGGAGTAACACATGTCACTTTTTCCTCCTTCGAATCTAAAATTGATACACAGGAAAAAAAAGTCCATGTAATTTTGGCTACTTTTTACAAAATTTCAATCTGATGCTCAGAGAGAGAGTTATGATGATTTTCCCAAGGTCACCTCTTTGAGATGAAATTCGGGAGCCTTCAATAACCCTAACTTCCACAGATCATATCTCCGAGAATATTGTGAACCAAGATCTGAAATTTTTACACAAAGTTCCTTAGGATTTATTCACAAATGGGTTTTTGTTTTAGATTTTGAACCTTCGTAGAAAATTTTTTGTAGAGAAAATTCCACGATGACCTATTTGAAGAAGTGAAACCCTAAAATCCAAAGCTCTGAAACCAAATGTTATGAAACCAACTCCAAAAATAGAAGAAAAAAGAGATCAATGCCTTAGCAATGAGTCGCTTCAAGGGGGAAACCTCCTGTATATTACATAAATGAACAATTCTTGGATGATACAAATGAAAAAATCCCATTTCTTTATATAAGAGTCCATGGGGTCATAATATAATCCTAGTCAACTTAACAATAATAATGTAAGCACCAGATGCGGTTGCCTCCAGCTCATCGTGACGGGACTCAAGTCCCTCATCGCCTCCCGAGGCAGCACAATGGGGCAGGCCATGTGGCCTCCCACACCTGTAATAACTGCGGCATTCAATTCACCACCCTTCACCACATTAACTGCTATCTCTGGAAGCGTCTTTGAAGAGGGCTCTTCATCTACTTCACTTCGGGTCTTAGCATGGATAGGGACTATATGCATGGCGCCTGCCCGATTTGTTCTGCTGCTGAGTTTCTCGGTGTTTCTTGCCCGTCCGCCTGCTCGATGCCCAGTGCTTGAACTCAGACCGGCAGAAGGTGTGAGTTGGTTTGTTGTTTGGAAACCACTCCAGATTTTCATTTCTCGCATAGTCATTTCTGTTTCTCCAATTCACTGTATTTCTCCAGTAGTACTGTGTATTCTCTGCCTTCTTGTCCGTTTCAGTCGCCCCCCACCACCATGCCACGCTTGCGCCAACATATGCGCTGTCGACGAGGTTCTAATCGGGGAAGAGGATATCATTCTCCGTCGCCCCCTATCTCTGAATCCACCTCGGACTTTTCTTTGGATCCCAGAGGCCGTGGAGGCCGACCTCGTGGCCCTCACTCCGGGCCTCCTTCTGTATCTCCGGATCGCCCCCCCTGAAGGTCTCTTCATCCCTCACCCGCAATCTTCTTCTTTCCTCCGTCAGTCTACCCAACATGCTGAGTTTACCTTTAATTGCTCATTCGACCATCTGGTTCTCAAGGCCTTTGTTACAGTTTCGGTCAGCGAAGATTCTGCTAATTTTATGCCTCCTCCGACATCAGCTCCTGGGCCCTCTGTCACCTTCCAGGTCCCCTCCGGTCCCAGCCCCGTTCCTGCAGACTCAGCCCAGTTAAATTTTTCCCCAAACGTTGCTATGAAGGTACAGAATGTGGAGCACGCGGATAAAGACCCTGTACCACCTTTTGTGGACGACGAGGGAGGTAGAGATGATTGGGGCTGCAGAGTCGTTGAAGAGCCTCCCTCCGACACTGATGCTTAGTAATCAAATGACTTCTCAGAGATTTTGGTATTCCATGTTCAAATTCTTCATGCTCTTTCTGGTTTTCTGGTGGTTTTATCCTCTGCTTGCAGAGTGGCTTGTTAAAGTTTTTGTTTTTTTGACAAACTATTGGGCTGTAATGCTGGTTTCCCTCACAAGGGCGGCGAATGTTAATCTTTTGGGACTGGTTTCCCCATGTTGGACAATCCAAACCATGGTTTTTCGTGACACTCAAGCCCTGTGCCCAGGCTACCTTAGCTGGGACAGTGGCAGCTCTGTATTTTTATGTTAATTATTAATAGATTTAGTGATACTTACAAAAAAAAAACAATAATAATGTAAGGGCACAACAATAACAATAGTGGCTTTTATGGGGAACAATAATAACAATATGGGGGCTACAGGGGTACCATAATAACAATAAGGGGGCTACACTAACAACAATAAGGGACTACATTAGTAATATAGGAACCTGACATATATATATGTGTGTGTGTGTGTGTGTGTGTGAAAACCCTTCTTTTAAATGAACCCCTTTGGAAATTTTATTTTCATATATATTTTCCAATTTTCTAAAATGCTAGATGAGAGAAAATATACATTTTTTCAAAAAAACATATAACTCTTAATAAGAAAATGTGTCATACTTTAAAAAACAACTATTTTACAAAGCAATATAATAATGTAATCTATTCATGTTAGAAAAATATAGTTAGCAATTGGATCTGATTCTTTCTTGATATGCCACTAAGGAAATTGGCTCAGTGGAAGAAAATGTGACATTTAGTAATATATCAACAATTTAAAAATTCATTGGAAGTTAGTCAACATATTATGTTAAACTCAATAATAAATAGTATCAAGAACCAAGATATGGACATTATTTCTAATCACTATAGAGAAAAAAATTGGTTCATGCAAACCAACCAAATACAAATAGTGAGAAAATACTAAAAATAGTGCAAAAGCATAAAGAAATCCAAGAATAAAGAGAGGCATCAACCTTAATTATGACTTCCTCAAGTTGATTATGGCCACTAGTGCCTGTTCCTGAAGTAGCTCAACCTTCTTTGCACGCAAGCCTCCTATAAATATCCTTCAACTGCAACCCTATGTCCTACAAAGCCAATAAAATATCATATTTTGCATTGTTCCTATCTAACAGGACCTTGTCGAGGAGAGAATTCATCTTCTAGTAAAGATCAATAATATATAAATATTTATTTTGGAACCTATGGGTATGGCCCACGTCAAGCACCCAGGAAGCCACTATTGTAGTCACCTCTAAATCTAATGAATAAGCTCACTTTCCCACCACATCATTCAATGGGTCCTAAAGATCATTCTTGATGACCACTGAAATATGCACGTTGTAATATCAAGCTAATAATTATACTCACATGTGAGCTCAAAAATCTATGGGAGCCATGGCTTCCTCCACTTATTCGACATCAAGCACACTAGTGCACCATTGACATGACTTGTAGGTGTAGAAAGGCTCTTTGGTTAGCATTACTATACTTGTGCCTTAAGGGAGGTCAGGGTGTAGTTCCAATGGTCAAACCTAGAATATCTGTACAAGAGAAAAAGGCTTGAAGCCATGCACAAAGCACACAAGAGAACTACTCAACCATAGGGAAATTTTCCAAATTAAGCCCTAATAATATCTCTAGACTATGCTAATAACCCATCATAATGAGGAGATAAGATTTCAATCTCGGGAGGTCCCTGCTTGATGAGAGTAATTGTCCACCAGTGGAATACCAATATAAAATGTGTGATGATCCAAATCTAGATATAGACCATCGTGTGGATGATTACATTGAATTGATACACCATTTATGGAGATGATTAAGATGTAGATTCGCTTAACACATTGAAATCTTATGAAGAGGGATGGTGGCATGTTCACTTTACTCATTGAGTGACGTGGTGATACACACACCCTCCCTCTTTCCCTCGTCTCTATTTACCCCACACGGAGATCATGCTAACCATTACAAAAAACACACAATGGAAACATTAAAAACCTAAAGAAAAAAAAAACCATCATTGTTCATGTAAAGGAGAGAAAATATAATTATAAATTGTATTATTCATTCTTGTGCGTTATTCATCCTCAATTTTATATTATTTTCACTCATTCTTTTTATTTAAATTTTATTGTTTTAGATTACATTTCGATATTATAAATTTATTTATATTCACATAAAATATTCAAATATGAAATACTTCATGAAAAAACAAAATCAAAATAAAAATAATTCCTATATGCACCAAAAAAAACTACTTGTAATAATGTTAATATTTATATTTATCCATTGAGGAAGGTGGTGTAGAGGCCATCATTATCCCTAGAGACACAATACTCAATACATTTGTTAAGTCCCTATATTAATAGTGTAGCCCCTTATTATGTTAGTGTAGCCCCCCTTATTGTTATTATTGTACCCCTGTAACCCCCATATTGTTATTATTGTGCCCTTACATTATTATTGTTAGGTCGGCTAGGATTACAGTGTGGCCCCACTAGGATTATATTATGGCCCCATGGACTCCTATATATAGAAGGAGGTTTTGTTCATTTGTATCATCCAAGAATTGTTCATTCATGTAATGTATTGGAGGTTGTCCCCCTCGAAGTGGCTCATTTATAAGGCGTGAATATCTCTTTTCTTCTCTCTTTGGAGCTGGTTACACAACATTTGGTATCGAGCTTTGGGATTCTAGGGGTTTCGCTGCTCCAAAACAGGTCATCGTAGCATTTTCGCTATAACTTTTTTTCTACGAAGCTTCAGAAGCTGAAATTTCTAGGGTGCGAAGCTCGAAATCTTGAGGAAAGGTTGTCTAAAAAATTTCAGATCTTGGTTCGCAATATTTGAGGAGATATCATCTGTGGAAGTTAGGTATGTTTTCAGGCTCATAAACAGGTCATCGTGGCAATTGCGCTATAAATTTTTTTGTACGAAGTTTCAGAGTCTGAAATTCATATGGTGCGAAGCTGAAATCCTGAGGGAAATTCGTCAAAAAAATTTCAGAGCTTGGTTCGCAATATTTTTGGAGATATGATCTGTGGAAGGTAGTGCTTTTTCGGAGCTCCTGAATTTCATCTCAAAGAGGTGATCGTGGGAAAACTTCAATAACTCTCTCTCGGGGCATTGGATTGAAGTGCCGTATAAAGTGGTCGCAAGTACACGGACTGAAGTTTCTTCGCTATCAATTTCAGAGACAAAGGACAAAACAGGTGACACATGGCAATTCGTACAAGTTCGCTCTCTATGAACAGTCCGAGTAGGTCATTGTGGGAGATTGGACACAAATTTGTCTTGGAGAATCCAAATCGAGGTCAGACCTGTGGAATTTGAAAGAAGCTTCAGAGATCTACTACAGAGCTGAATTTCAGATATCGAAGATTTTCAAATACGAGAGATAATTCAATTTCAATATCGAGCTCCTAAAAGCTAGTAAAAGGTGTGTATTTTTTTTCCCAAATTGCATAAGTCTTGTTTGAAGAATCAAGTTGAATTGATTCCAAGGGCATATTTTAGAATAGATATCAATATTGAATTCTAAAATGGCCCCTAAAAATAATTCAACACCCATCAAGCCTTCAGAAGGCTCTACCATGACTCATGAAGATGAAGAATTGCAACATGATCTATCAAAATTACAAGAACAAGTGCAACAAATTTCACTCTACGCAAAGAGCGACCAAAAAATGAAATGGAAGTTTTGAAGAAAGGTGTGGAAGTGAAGATGGATGGTTTGAAGAAAGGCATGGAAGCTAAGATGGATGGTGTGCAAGCTAAGATGGAAGCTAAGATGGATGGCATGGAAGTGGGCATGGAAGCTAAGATGGATGACATGAAAGACAACATGGAAAACATGAAGAATGATCTAAAAGCATACATGGAAGGCTTGATGACAAGCTTAAAAACCCAGAAATGATTCCTAATGGCGGAAATATAGGAGAAGAACCTCATGATGAGAACAAAATAAATGTTAATCGTGATTTCATAAACTCGAATGTTGGTGGGAAGAACCACCATATTCCAAAAAAATGGATATGAGGAAGTTTGATGGAAAGGATCTCGTAACATGGATACTACGGATGGAGCAATATTTTGATCTCCATAATGTGCAAAACACACAAAAGGTACGCATTGCAACTTTACATTTAGAACAAAATACATTTGTATGGTATCGATGGCTTTGTTCCCGTAAAAAAAATTGTCACTTGAGTCAATTTTTACGGAGGAAATGATAGCACATTATGAGGATACAAAGAGCAACACCTTCTTTACCCAATTGATAAATCTCAAACAAAAGGGTTTAGTGGGGCAGCACATTGAGGACTTCCAAAAATTGAGTATAAGGGTAAGCTGATGTTTCGAGAGGACCCACGAGATTGATCTCTTCTTAGGCGGTTTAAAGGATAACATTCAACATGAAGTTCGTGTTCTGGAACTGATTCATTAGAGAAGGCATTCGGGTTGGCAAGAAAAGTTGAATGTAAAATTATGGCAACAAGGAAGTCTACTACTCAATTCTATAAAGAAGGAAGTGTGGCTACATCTAGATTTCCACAACCTACAAGGTTGACACCACAACAATTGGAAGAAAAAAGAGCAAAAGGGCTTTGCTACGGTTGTGATAGCAAATACACTAAAGGTCATAAGTGTCTTTGAGAAGAAATTATTTTACATAGATTGTGAAGAGGAAGAAGAAAATGAACAAGAAGAGGATATACACCGGGAACCGACTCGAGAAGAGGAAGAAATGAATCCAACCATATCGTGTAATGCAACTTGGCGGGAATTACCACTCCTCAAACTCTCAAGATAAAAGGACAAATCAAGAAGAGAAAGGTAATAGTGTTGATTGATTCGGGTAGCACCCATAATTTTATTCATTGTAAAGGTAGCCTAAGGAATTAAATTGTTTCCTATACCCGACACCCGAATGTCAAGTGATGGTTGCAAATGGAGGAACTATAAATTGCTACGGAAAATGCAATAACATCAAGCTAACCATGGGGGGAATATGTGTTGACTAGTCCAATGCTTTCCATTCCTATGGGAGGTGTCGATGTTGTACTAGAGTACAATGGTTACAATCTTTGGGGGACGGTAGCTTTTAATTTTCAAGAACTTTTCTTGAAATTCTTTTCGAAGGAAAGGAAGTCGAATTACGGGGTATTGAAGGGAAGCCAGGGAAGGATAATAAGCTCTAATGGCATGACAAAGCTTCTAAAGAAAGAACAACGAGGCGTAATTGCACAATTATGCTCACTAGAAGTTCCAACATCAAAATCATCTATTTCTGCGATCTCCAACAAGTCTTGGACAATCATTCCAAGGTGTTTGAAACTCCCAAAGGACTCCCACCTATTCGTGATCATGATCATGCTATTCATTTGATTCCAGGAAGTGTTCCTCCAAACATCCGGCCTTATAGATATCCTTACTTCCAAAAGAGCAAAATTGAACGCATGATTGCGAAAATGTTAGAGCGGGTATAATTCAACCTAGTCAAAGTTCTTTCTCTCGTCTCTGTAGTATTGGTACACAAGAAGGATGGATCATGGCGAATGTGTCCGGATTATAGGGAGCTAAATAAGCTCACCATTAAAGATAAATTTCCCATTCACGTGATTGATGAATTATTGGATGAATTACATGGAGCAATTTATTTTACCAAGTTGG
Organism: Pinus albicaulis; assembly: GCA_034641835.2. Taxonomy (NCBI): domain Eukaryota; kingdom Viridiplantae; phylum Streptophyta; class Pinopsida; order Pinales; family Pinaceae; genus Pinus; species Pinus albicaulis. Next base: position 1,299,078,555 of record CM076572.1, on the reverse strand, counting down.
ATCTTCGTCAGGATATCATCAAATAAGAATGAAGAGCGAAGATATTCCAAAAACGACATTTCGAACTCATGAGGGTCATTATGAATTTTTGGTCATGCCTTTTGGCCTTACCAATGCACCTTCTACATTTCAAGGGTTGATGAATTCCATTTTCAAACCCTTCCTTAGAAAATTTGTGCTAGTATTTTTTGATGATATACTAATCTATAGCAAGTCTTGGAAGGATCATGTTGAGCATGTTGACGAGGTGCTCAAACTATTGCAAGAGAAACAATTATATGCAAAAGCATCCAAATGTTTCTTTGGAGTACAAGAGGTGGAATATCCGGGTCATATTATATCCCACGAGGGTGTTAAAGTAGACCCTAACAAAATTAAAGCCATTAAGGAATGGAAAGTCCCTAAGACAATAAAGCGATTGCGAGGATTTCTCGGGTTAACAGGCTATTATCGTAAGTTTGTTAAGAATTATGGAAGAATAGCGGCACCTCTAACAACATTATTGAAGAAAGATGCATTTTCATGGACTCACGAAGCAACTAAGGCCTTTGAACATCTTAAAGAGGCAATGTGCCTAGCACCGGTCTTAGCTACGCCGGACTTCACAAAAACCTTTATTGTGGAATGTGATGCCTCGGGGAAATGGAATTGGTGCGAGTTTTAATGCGAGAAGGAAGACCCATTGCTTTTGAAAGTCGTCCAATCAAAGGAAAGTATTTACGAAACCTATTTATGAGAAGGAAATGTTAGCAATCTTGCATGCACTAAAGAAATGGAGAACTTACCTAATGGGAAGACACTTCAAGGTAAAAGCTGATCATGATAGTACGAAACACTTTTTGGAACAAAGACTATCTTCGAAGAAAGCGACAAAAATGGGTCACAAAGATGTTGGGTTATGACTTTGAAATAATCTACAAAAAAGGAAAGCTTAATGTTGTTGCGGATGCACTCTCAAGAAAGAATGAAGAGGTGGAAGCATTGCTTTGTGCCATTTCTATTATCCAACCGGGATTGGATAACCGAAGCAAGAGATGAATGGAAGAAGGACAAAGATGTATGGACACTCATTCAAAAGTTGCGGCAAGATCCTAGTACATCCGATACATTTAGTTGGAAAAATGATTCCTTATGGTACAAAGATCGCTTATATCTTTTGTAAGAATTCCCAACTAAAACAAAAGATTCTTACGGAATTGCACACTTCTCCTTTAGGAGGACACTCGGGATTTTTTAAAAACTTACCACAGGGGTGAAGAAAGAAATTTTTTTGGGATGGCCTTAAATCTGATATTCAAAAGTTTGTGGCGGAATGTTTGGTTTGCCGATGAGAATAAAGTGGAGACAATTAAGACCCCGGGACTTCTACAACCTTTATCCATTCCAAGTCGGCGTTGGGAGGAGATTTCAATGGATTTTATCACGAGTTTACCTAAGTACGAAGGAAAGAATGTCATCATGGTGGTAGTTGATAGACTTACCAAGTATGCACACTTTTGTGCATTATCTCATCCATTTAAAGCAAGTACGGTTGCTACTACATTTGTGGACGAAATTCAAAAGCTACATGGAAGCCCAAGGGTTATTGTGAGCGACGAGATCCCATTTTTACGGGAAATTTTTGGACGAGTTATTTTCTTCTTTGGGTACTAAATTAGCTCATAGCTCATCTTATCATCCTCAATCGATGGTCAAGCCGAGATAGTAAATAAATGTTTGGAAGGATATCTTCGTTGTTTTGTATACGATAAACAAACACAATGGGTCAAGTGGTTACCTCTCGCTGAATGGTGGTATAACACTTCCTTCCATCTGCGGCAAAAATGACCCCATTTATGGCACTTTATGGATATCATCCACCATCGATCACATCATCTTTAAGGGAAAATTCGAAGGTTCAAGCGGTGGAAGATCACGTCGAGCATCGACAATAAGTTCTCCGGCTCTTAAAGGATAACTCTGAATTTGGCACAAAATCGAATGAAACAACGAGCGGATCAACATCGCGGCGAGAGAAGTTTTGATATAGGAGATTGGGTATTTTTACGGCTACAACCATATAAACAAATGTCCCTCAAGCAAGCTAAGAAGGATAATAAATTATCGCCAAAGTACTATGGTCCTTACAAGGTGTTGCAAAAGATTGGTACTATGGCATACAAAATTGGAGCTTCCTACTTCTTCGCGAGTACATCCAGTTTTCCATGTTTCATGCTTAAAGAAGGTTATAGGAGAAAATCTTCCAGTTCAAACAATATTGCGAGAACTTGATGAGGAAGGAAAAATCATATTGGAACCAGAAGCGGTCATGGAAACAAGAACTCGACAACTACGGAATCGATCAATTTCAGAGTATCTCATGAAGTGGAAGAACTTACCCACTGAAGATTCTACATGGGAGGATGAGAATTTTATACAGAAGCACCCAGAGCTACTCAAGCGTTGAGGACAAAACTTTTTTGAAGGAGAGGGGCATGTTAGGTCCCTATATTACTAGTATAGTCCCTTATTGTTGTTAGTGTAACCCCCTTATTGTTATTATTGTACCCTTGTAACCCCCATATTGTTATTATTGTGCCCTTAAATTATTATTGTTAGGTCGGCTAGGATTACATTATGGCCACACTAGGATTACATTGTGGCCCCATGGACTCCTATATATAGAAAGGAGGTTTTGTTCATTTGTATCATCCAAGAATTGTTCATTCATGTAATGTATTGGAGGTTGCCCCCTCGAAGTGGCTCATTTATAAGGCGTGAATATCTCTTTTCTTCTCTCTTTGGAGCTGGTTACACAACAACATTTATATGGAGTCTTGAAATAATGTTTAATAATAGAGTATAATCATATGTGTTGTTGAAGACTTAAATTGTCCGTTTTTTTTATAACCGTTTACCTTTCTTTCATCCTTTTCACGATAGTTTTGCTACATTTTCAAGTTAAAAGGTGACTTCAAATATGCTAATATATAATAAAAAGTATCATTCATTCATGGTTTATAGTCTATTATGCTCATACATAATAAAAATTATTATTCATTCATGATAAAAAGTATCATTCATTCATGATTTATAGTTTATTGTTGCTTTATGAAATTTAATCACAACATTTATATAGCTACCGAAATGCATTCATTCTACGGTTAACTAAAGATTCTGCAGCTACATCCATGGTTAGACAGGTTCTAATGCATGTAAAGAGAAATAAAGGATATAGGTATATGGAAAATGTTTGACATATGGACATCCACCTATTACACTGATCTGGTAGCTCACAGGGTTCAATAAATCTAACGGTCAAACCAGAAGTCAACTCTAGTTATAATACTCCAATCTTGTTCAAAATTTGAAGGAAGACCGTGGCATCGTCAAGCGAGCATGGGATTGAAAGATAATATTTTGGAATCAAAGGCTACAATATGTCAAATCGAAATCTTCTCATGATTTTCACTTCTCGAAGCAAGTCATGAAAATAATGATTCCTATTTTGATTTAATCTCTTAGTTGTCAAATAGAAACTAGCTTCTCAGCTTATAAATTTTATAATTGTTATTCAAAAAAGGATTATAAAAAGAAGTTGTCTACCCAAGCAGTGGAATAGCCCGAATAACAGTTTTTTGCCGGAATCCAAATTTCAAAAAATCAGATAGTTGGAGTGTTTGGAATCCATTTTTGATAGTGGAAATGGATTCAACATTATCAAAAACCCTCAGGGCACTCAAAATACTAAAGTTTAACAACTATAAACAAGATTCTGATAAAATATTTTCCATATTTTTTCAAAATCGTTGCCAGATTCTGGGCCAAAACGCTGCTTTTTTAGACTACGCGTTATAAAGATCCTTTGAGCTAGGAAATCATGACATCTTTAATCTCTTTAAGTTTGTAACCATTTGATATCGAATACTTCTGTTTTTAATACACATTACTTTGTTCCTTTAGGGGTTAAATATGTGGGTGAATAGCTCGTTAACTGATTTCATGTTTTCGGTCAACAGGAGGGACCCCTGAAGATTTGTAAGTTAGTTTAGTTGTTGCTTATGTTAGTTGTTGATTTGTTTCATGAGTAGTTTCTTTTCCACTGCAAATAGTTAGATGTTTTCTATCAGTACTTTGTTAGTAGATTTCATGCTTTTCATGATTTGGCAATGAGTAGTTTGCACAGGTCGAGCACTCACATTTGATAAAAAGATCAAAAATACTTATTTTCTTGATTTGTTTATTTGAGTTGTTAATTATCATATTGATTTTAGTCACAACTATGCACACTAGGATATTTTTAGTCACGACTGCGAACACTAGGAGTTTTTTTTATAGATAATATAATAGGCATTTCTTTAGTATCGTAGGAAAAAGTGCCACAATAACATACTCCATCTGATTTGGACGTTAGAAGGCATAATCATCAAGGATTTGGATGAAATGAGTAAAGGTTTTTCCTTAAATCCAACTTATTTTTTAATAGAAAATCCTTAACCATTTTTTTGAGAGAAAAAAAAAAACTAATACTTTTTTTATTAAAGATAGTATTTTGACTAAAAAAAATTAATAAGTCTCTAGTTTTAATTTCATTATCTTTAGTAGAGAGTTTTTTTTCAAATATTTTTTTAGTAATAAGAGTGTAACTAATGTCCACATTGTCTTGGATAGATGGTGATAGGGTTCTTGTTAAGGCACTCCTTGATGTGAAGTTATTGGTTCAATTCCCCGCCAGATCAGAGTGATATATAGGGCATGATGATGATGTAATATTACCCAACCTTACATAGAAAAAGTGTAACTAATAATGAAGTTGGATATAAGCCATAATTAGTGTTATTATTTTCTCTTATAAGTACTATGTGTTCACAAGATTAATTTAAAATAAAGTCTATATTATATACCAATTTATAAGATATTGTTTTGAATTAAAAGTAAAATTACGCATTTATATTATTAATAAATACTAATTTAAGTAAAATGCTATGAATATAGTGGTTATGTTTGTGATTATAACAACCTAAAAGAATTTAGGGAATATATGCGTGTGTGAAAAATCCCTTCTTTTAAGAGAACCCCTTTGGAAATTTTATTTTCATATATATATATATATATATATATATATATATATATATATATATATATATATATATATATATATATATATATATATATACTCCAATTAGAGAAAATATACATTTTTTCAAAAATCATATAACTCTTAATAAGAAATTTTCCCATACTTTAAAAAACAACTATTTTACAAAACAATATAATAATGTAATTTATTCATGTTAGAACAATATAGTTAGCAATTGCAGTTGATTCTTCCTTGATATGCCACTAAGGAAATTGGCTCAATGGAAGAACCTTTGACCTTTAGTAATATATCAAAAAGTTCAAAATTCATTGGAAGTTAGTCAACATATTATGTTAATCCCAATAATAAATAGTATTGTGAACCAAAATATGGACATTATTTCTAATCAAGATAGAGACAAAGTTTTGGTTCATGCAAACCAACCAAATACATATTGTGAGAAAATACTAAAAAGAGTCCAAAAACATAAAGAAATATAAGAAGAAAGAGATGCATCAACCTCAATTAGGATTGCCTTGAGCTTATTATGGCCACTAGTGCCTGGTCCTAAAGTAGCTCAAGCTTCTATGCACACAAGCCTCCTATAAATATCCTTCAACTGCAACCCTATGTCCCACAAACCCAATAAAATATCATATTTTGCGTTGTTCCTATCCAGCAGGACCTTGCCTAGGAGATATTTCATCCTATAGTAAAGATCAATGGTATATAAATATTGATTTTGGAACCTATGGGTATGGCCCACGTCGAGTATGTTGGGATTGGAGCCTGATTATATTCCTTATTTATATGTATCGTCGCATTGGACCCCTATTCTTAACGGGGCGGAAACGCCGCTCGTCGTTTGATCATCGTCAGGGGGGTCCAGGGGGGGCAATGGCGCCATTTTGGAGCCCCCCCTAGTGGGGGGTTTCGGGGGCAGCGCCATCAAAGCTAAAAACAAATGTAAAATTGTCTTGTAAAATATTGTAATTTCATAGTCAATCTGGGCCATTCATTAGGCAAATGATCTGACAGTAGAAGTTATGTTTAATTTATGGTTTTTTTCCCCTAGAAGACAACCCCTCTGTTGTATGAGGGTATTGTATTGCGGATGTGTATTGGGTGGATATTATGAGCGAGAAACATAAAGGGGGATTGTGTGAGAGAGAAGAGTAGATTGCAACGGATTTGTTGTAGGTTGTGTCTCTTCATTTTGTTGGATAATATAAAGGGAGGACTAGATGTTTCCGTGGACGTAGCCCAAGTTGGGTGAACCACATATATCTGTGTCTCTCTTGTTTTATATGTTTTCTACGTTTGTGTTTCCGCATATTTTATTTGTTCCAATGCTCTGTAATATATAATTTTCTAACAACAAAGCACCCAATAAGCCACTATTGTAGTCAGCTCTAAGTCTAATGAACAAGCTCACTTTCCCACCACATCATCCTATGGGTCCTAAAGATCAACGTTTATGGCCACTAAAATATGCACGTTGTAATATCGAGCTAATAATTATACTCACATGTGAGCTCCAAAATATATGGGAGCCATGGCTTCCTCCACTTATTCAACATCAAACACACTGGTGCACTATTGATATGACTTGCAGGGGTAGAAAGGCTCCTTGGTTAGCATTAATAGACTTGTGCCTCGAGGGAAGTCAGGGTCTAGTTCCAATGGTCAAACCTAGAATATATACACAAGAGAAAAAGGCTTGAAGCCATGCACAAAGCACACAAAAAAACTACTCAAGCATAGGGAAATTTTCCAAATTAATCCCTAATAATAACTCTAGACCATGCTAATACCCCATCATAATGAGAAGAAGATAATATTTTAATCTCGAGAAGTCCCTCTTCATGATGAAACTAATTTTCCACCAATGAAATACTAATGTAAAATGTGTGATGATCCAACTCTAGATATAGACCATCGTATGGATGATTACATTGAAGCGATACACCATTTATGGTGATGATTAGGATGTAGATTCACTTAACACATTGAACTCTTATGAGGAGGGATGGTGGCATGTTCACTTTACTCATTGAGTGACGTGGTGATGCGCACACCCTCCCTCATGCCCTCATCTCTATTTACTCCACACGGAGATCATGCTAACCTTTAAAAAACACACCATAGAAACATTAAAAAGCTAAAGAAAAAAAAAGCATCATTATTCATGTAAAGGAGAGCAAATATAATTATAAATTGTGTTATTCATTCTTGTATGTTATTCATCCTCTATTTTATATTATTTTCACTCATTATTTTTATTTAAATTTTATTGTTTTAGATTAAATCTCGATATTATAAATTTATTTATATTCACATAAAATATTCAAGTATGAAATACTTTATGAAAAAAAAATCAAAATCAAAATTATTCCTATATGTTAACATTTATCATATTTATCCATTGAGGCAGGTGGAGTAGAGGTCATAATTATCCTTAGAGACACAATACTCAATACCTTTATATGGAGTCTTGAAATAATGTTTAATAATAGAGCATAGTCGTATATGTTGTTGAAGTCCTAAATTATCTTCTTTTTTATAACCGTTTACCTTCCTTTTCATGATAGTTTTGCTACATTTTCAAGTTAAAAGGTCACTTAATAAAAAGTATCATTCATTCATGATTTATAGTTCAGATATGCTCATATATAATAAAAATATTATTCATTCATGATTTATAGTCTATTGATGAAATTTAATCAAAACATTTATATATAGTTACCTAAATGCACTCATTCTACGGCTAACTAAATATTTTGCAGCTACATTCATGGTTAGCCAGGTTTCAATGCATGTAAAGAGAAATAAAGTATATAGGTATATGGAAATTTTTTCACATATGGACATTCACCTATTACACTAACCTGGTAGCTCACATGGTTCAATAAATCTGACGGTCAAACCAGAAGTCAACTCTAGTTATAATACTCCAACCATGTGCAGAATTTGAAGGAAGATCGTGGCATCGTCAAGCGAGCGTGGGATTGAACGAGAATAGTTTGGAATCAAAGGCTACAATACGTCAAATTGAAATCTTCTCATGATTTTCTCTTCTCCTAGCAAATCATGAAAAGAATGATTCCTATTTTGATTAAATCTCTTGTTGTCAGATAGAAATTATCTTCTCGGCTTATAACTTTTAGAATTTTTATTCATCATAGGATTATAAAAATCCTTTGAGCTAGGAAATGGACATATTTAATCTCTTTAAGTTTGTAACCATTTGATATTGAAGACTTATGCTTTTAATAAAAATTACTTTGTTCCTTTAGTGGTTAAATGTGTAGATGAATAGCTTGTTAATTTATTTCATGTTTATGCTCAACAGGAGGGACCCATGAAGAGTTGTAAGTTAGTTTAGTTGTTGCTTATGTTAGTTTTTGATTTTTTTCATGAGTAATTTCTTTTCCACTACAAATAGTTAGATGCTTTCTATTAGTACTTTGTTAGTAGATTTCATGCTTTTCATGATTTGACAATGAGTAGTTGGCACAAGTCGAGCACTCACATATGATAAAAAGATCAAAAATACTTGTTTTCTTGATTTTTTATTTCAGTTCTTAATTATCATATTTATTTTAGTCACGACTGCGCACATTAGTATATTCTTCATAATTGTATTTCAAGTTTATTGTTTTTAAGTTGTGTTATTTAATGTGATTCTAAATTTTTCACTTAGATTAAAGTGTTATTTCTGTTGAATAGAGTAAAGATTTTAATTTCTTGAACTTAGAATAACATTTCAATTCCCTGCAAGTAGAATTATGATTTCAATTATGTTCATTAGAATAATATTTTTCAATTCAGTTTCGTACAGTAAGTTTTAATTCTTTTCAAGTACAATAAGATTTCAATTATGCTCATTAGAATAATCTTTTCATTCCAATTCTTGTCAAGTAGAACTTTCAATCAAATTGACCTTTAAGAATAGTTTACTTTTGAAAAAACAATTTTGATGGAAAGAACACGTGCATCGGAATGACATAAGTTAATCTAGTTAAATTTTGTTCCAATAAAACCTGTGTTTTAGTTTAATCTTTTAAAATAAAAAAATAGAACTCCTAGGATATATTGTTGACATGCACTTCACAAGTGCATGAACTTTGGTTGACATTTAATGGCGTAATTTAACCATCAATTAAATTATCAAACATTTTTGCGTCATTGTCTGGGAAGTATATATAGGACTTCATTTTTGGTTTGCATATCATCTTATATATATTCATCCTATAGATGAACAGTTAAAATCATATTAAAATCATTTATAATGTATGTATAGAGAAGAATATTCTAGGGGCAGATTTATAAGTAGAGGTAGAGGACAGAGTTTGATACCAACATCACCACTCACCTCCACTAGACCACGTAGTGCCACACCATCCACTGAAACTCACATTTCATCCATAGTAGGTAAACATAGACTTCCTGAGGTACAAGGGTCTGAAATTCAACCTAGGGACTTACTAACTTCCTCCACATAAGTTGTATTTGAAGAACCTACATCCCTTACTGAAGGAGTTATATTTCTATCTTCAGCTGGAGAACAACTCTTAGGACATAAGTTAGAAATTCCAAGTAAGGAAGAGGAATAGATTTTTTCTGAAATACCATTAGTAGAAGAACCAGAGGAAGAAGTATACAATCCTATTGTTGAACCTTATATTAGCTATGAAGAATCTACAATGGCTGTAGAAGGGGAAGGAGAAGTACACAATGTAGATGGTGAATTTAGTATTGGTGGTGGAATAGGCAGATGAAGAAATAGAGGAGGGGGGTGGTGGATGAGGTGTTAGAGGAGGAAGGAGAGAACAAGACCCTTATGGATTCTCTATATTTGATGAAGATACTAGAACCACAATGAAAAAAATCTGGTGTTATATTCTTCCCAATTTTCATGGATTCATAATTAAGGATCCTGAGACATTTCTTTTTGAGTTTGAAGTATTATGTAGATCCTATGACTATTTACTTGAAACTCAAAATTTGAAGTTATTTCCATCCACTCTAAAATATGGAGCCCTTAAATGGTTTATGGGTCTAGGAACACTCTCTATTATAATATGGGATGAAATGAAGAGAGTATTCCTAGAAAAATACAAATATTATTATATGCACCATAACTTTAAGGATGAAGTCTTTAAGGTGATGCAAAAGGAGGATGAAATCCTTGAAGACTTGGTAAAAATATTTTCCTACAATATAAAAAGGGTCAAGATGCATAATTTATATGAGGAGAAATTTAAAGATATTTTGCTAAAAGATATAATAGATGAGTAGATTGATTTGTTAATTTAATGGGAAAAAGAGATGTTTCTAAATTATCATTTGATGAAATCTATGAATTATACAAACATTTTTCAAGAGGTGAGGCTCGATATGGTAAGGATCCAAGAGATCCAACCATTTCAAGAGTCAGTAAATCTGCATCGGGAATGGTAAGTAGAGCATAATTAGGAAATTTTCTTGATAATTTTAAAACAGATGTCCTTGGAAATATTTGTGAGCAACTATATACTCTAAAGATACAAAACAAGAAAAAAGATGAGAATTTTGCATCATATATTTGATGTCCTAGGTGTAGGAAAAAGCACACTTTAATAGAATGTTCTCTTGATAGTATATAAATTTGTGTCATATGTGTTAAAAATCATGATACAAAATAATGTCCTTCAAAACCTAGGCTTAAGGTTGTCTTTCAGGATGAATCTAGACTCAATTCAAGTTGAATCACTTCGCTTTATTTCTAAAATACCATGGCAGTCTCAACAGCTAGGTATGTCACAAGGTCTTAATACTCAATATCAATCATATGCACAACCATAGAGAAATTGGAATACACCTATGCCTTAGAAATCTTAGCCACCTCAACCTCAAAACCCATCTTGGGAATAAGGTTGGAAAAAATCTTATGGTAGAAATCCCCAGTATCCTCAATTCCAACAACCATACTCCACATACTAACCTCAATACTACCCTCCTCAGCCAATTCAACTGACTCAATCATAATTTCAAACACAACCATCAAATCAACCACTTCCATTACCATCCACTCCTTTTCCTCAGAAATCCAATCAACTACCTGCTCAACCACTTCCAAATCCAGATAATAAAAATCAGAAACCTATCTACAATGTAGAGGGTCAAATTTTCAAGCGTTTATGATAGCCCCATTAGCTCTAAATGATGTCCAACTTAGATTTGGTAGGGTTTTTCAAAGAAGTCACCACAAGTTGTCATCCAAGAATTTAAAGAGGATAAGGCTCCTAAGAAAGAAAAGACTCCTCCAAAGGAAGATGTTCATGTACAATTAGATGAAACCAAATAAAGCCAACTCCAACAATTCCTCTAGTAGAACAACGTTATGTTTCCCTTCAAAATCCTCATTTTCCTAAAAGACTCAAAATCGATAAGGGAATAGAAAGGAAAAATGAATTACCAAAATATGATATGGTAGATGAATTGAAAAATATTTGCATCAAAACTCCTTTATTACAAGTTATAAAGGAAATACCTATATTTGCAAACACAATTAAGGAGTTGTGCATTAAAAAACCAGGAAAAGAGAAAAGATGTCAAGAGAATTCATTTAGTAGGAAAGATTGAAGATATTATGATGGGGAAACTAATATTTCAAAAATATCTAGAACCTGGTAGCCCTATTGTAAAAATCCACATTAATGATCTTGAAATCCCAAACACCTTGATTGATTTAGGAGAAGTCATTGATATTATGAGAAAACAAACTACGGAGCAATTAAAGATTCCCAATCTTCAATATACCCTAACCTTACTACAATTAGCAGATAGATTTGCTATCAAACCAGATGGTATATCGGGAGATGTTTCTGTGTCTTTAGATTCATGGGAGTATCCTATTGATTTTATGATTCCAAATCCTAAGAATAATTTAGGAGGCCATCCATTGATCCTTGGTAGACCTTGGCTAGCTATAGTTGATGCATTCATAAGTTGTAGACCTAGTGATGTGTACCTCTTTGATGGAAGATCTACTAAGCAATTCACATTATACCCACCTGTAAAAACAATAACTGAAGTAGAAATTTAAATTTGGATAGATGATGATAATGAAGACTTTGAAGACATTCAACCAATATTCACTCTTTCACAAATAGACGAGGAAGATCAATTGATAAATTTAATGAATAAAAATGATTATTCTTCATACTGTGAGCAAGATAAAAATTTTCAAGAGAAATGTAATATTGAATATCTATCATCTCATCAAATGGCTTTACATTCTATGGAAAAGTTTGGAAATTCCTTAGTAGAATTTTTTCTAGGGAAAACACTAAATATTAGCAATAACCTGGAAGAATTTCAAAAGATGAAATCGATAAATATGTTACAAAAACAAGTACTAGATACCTTCATTTCTTTATGGTTTCAATAGGTATAACCAAATACAATTGGCACCAAAAGATTAAGACAAAATAACCTTTACATGTCCATGGGTTACATATGCTTATAGAGTACTTCCTCTTGGGTTATGTAATGCACTTGAAACATTTCAAAGAGCAGTATTAGGTATATTTTATGATCTAATTCATGATTGTGTAAAAGTTTACATGGACAATTTCATTTTCTATGGAAATAATTTTGAATAAGCCCTTGAAAAATTAGAAAAAAATCTCATTATGTGTAAAGAAGAAAATATTTCATTAAGTCATGATAAAAAAAATTTATGATGTTTAATGAGGAAATTGTTTAGGCCACCATATTTCAAGTAATGGAATTAAGGTGGATACATCTAAGGTAGAATTAATTTCTAAAATTCCGATTCCTACTTGTCAAAGATATGTTAGAAGTTTTCTCAGTTTTACAGGATATTATAAAATATTCATAGAAAGCTTCACAAAAATAGCCTCTCCACTTTTTAAACTTCTGACAAAATATTGTGATTTTGTATGAAATTATGACTGCCATAAATTATTTGAATCATTGAAGCAACAAATCACTAAACCACAAATTTTAAGAGGACCTAATTGGTCTCTCCCTTTTCATATATCAACTGATGCTCCAGATACAGATTTAGGAATTGTGGTGGGACAAAAAGATCTAATTCTTTATGTTATTTATTATACAAGTAAAAATTCGACTCATGTAGAGTTAAATTACAATGTAACATAAAAGGACTTTTCAGTTTTCGCGCATGCCATTAATAAGTTTCGACATTACATCACTGATTATGAAACTTTCATTCATACAGATCATTCTGGTATTAAATATTTAATGAATAAACTAATTACTAATGGCATGATTATTAAATGGTTGTTGTTACAGGAATTCAATATTACTATTTTGGACAGCCCATGAAAAGAAAACACAATTGTTGATTTATTTTCTAGAATGTAGAATGATAATAATGATACTCCTGTAAATGATAATTTTCCTCACGAATATCTTTTTGAAGTATCGACTAAAACTCCTTGGTTTTCATATATTTCTAACTATATGGTTATAGGAAATTTTCCACCAAAATTTTCAGCCAAAGAAAAGCATAAAGTTATCAAATCCAATACACCTTACTCTTGTATAAAGGGAGAATCGTATCAGAATGGACTTGACTTAATCATTCGGAGATGTTTTAGAGAAGATGAAGTATAGTAGATATTGAAGGCTTTCCACGATGAACCATGTGGAGGACACTTTTTTGATAGAATATTTTCTTATAAAGTCTTTATTTTGGGATATTATTGGCCTTATCTTATCAAATATACCAAGGAATATATCAAGAGATGTGATAGCTGCCAAGAATAGGAAAACCCATTCCATCGAACAATATGTCTCTACAACCTTAGGTACTTGTAGAGCCTTTTGAAAAATGGGCTCTAGATTTCGTTGGTATAATCAATCCTCCATCTAAGAATAAAAGGTATATACTTGTTTCTACGGATTATGTTACAAAATGGGTAGAAGATTCACCACTTTATTTTTCTACTGAAAATGTTGTAGTTACATTTATTTTTGAGGATATTTTTACTCATTTTGGTGTCCCAAGGGAAATTGTGTTTTTATCAAGGTACTCAATTCACACCCAAGATGGTGCAAAAAATAATAGAGAAATACAAAATAAAACATCATAATTCTACTCCATATCATCCATAAGCTAATGGGAAAGTAGAATCTACCAATAAAGTACTTGAAGAAATTTTGACCAAGACTTTACGCTTGCATAGAAGAGATTGGGAAAAAAGGCTTCGAGAGGCACTTTGTGCATACCATACTAGATGGAGGAATACTAGTGGACATGCTCCCTATGAGCTTGTCGATGGGAAGAAAGTTTTTCTATCAATTGAGTTCCAAGTGGATACTTTCATAACAACAATAAAATTGGCCCTTGATATATCTAAATCTCAAAAACGAAGGTTAGCATAATTGAATGATTTAGATGAAATCTGACAAGATGTTATCCAAAGAAATAGAATAGTCCAATAGTAAATATCAATATGGCATGACAAATTCATTAAAACTAAGAGATTCAAACCAGGTGATTGGGCTCTTCTTTTTACTCTAAATTCAAATGTTTTTAAGGAATATTTTAGACTCACTGGCTTGGTCCTTATGAGATAGATATTGTATTTGATAATGGAGTAGTTAGAATCAAGCCTATTGATGAAGAAAATATTACCTTCGCTGTTAATGGCCATAGATTAAGGTTATATCATAAACCTTTTGTTAGAAAATAAAAAAAGCGGAAATATTTTCTTATGTTGATAATTACTTATGATATTATTGTATTCTTATTATCTTTTATGTTCTTCACTTATCTTCTTTTCATCAAGAAATCATCAAATCAAAATATGAATATAAATGACACCAGATGTAGTGTTAGGTCCCTATATTACTAGTATAGTCCCTTATTGTTATTAGTGTAATGCCCTTATTATTATTATTGTACCCTTGTAACCCCCATTTTGTTATTATTGTGCCCTTAAATTATTATTGTTAGGTCGGCTAGGATTACATTGTGGCCCACTAGGATTACATTAGGCCCCATGGACTCCTATATATAGAAAGGAGGTTTTGTAAATTGTATCATCCAAGAATTGTTCATTTATGTAATGTATTGGAGGTTGCCCCCTCGAAGTGGCTTATTTCTAAGGCGTTGATATCTTTTCTCTTCTATTTTTGGAGCTGGTTACACAACATTTGGTATCAGAGGCTTTGGATTCTAGGGTTTCGCTGCTCCAAACAGGTCATTGTGGAATTTTCGCTATAAATTTTTTTCTACGAAGTTTCAGAAGCTGAAATGTTTAGGGTGCGAAGCTGAAATCCCGAGGAAGATTGTCTAAAAATTTCAGAGGTTGGTTCACAATAGTTTCAGAGATATCATCTGTGGAAGTTGGGTCTTTTTTCAAGCTCCTAAACAGGTAATCGTGGAATTTTCGCTATAAATGTTTTTCTACGAAGGTTCAGAATCTGAAATTCGTATGGTGCGAAGCTGAAATCCTGAGGAAATTCGTCAAAAAATTTCAGAGCTTGGTTCGCAATATTTTTGGAGATATGATCTGTGGAAGGTAGTGATTTTTCAGGCTCTTGAATTTAATCTCAAAGAGCTGATCGTGGGAAAAGTTCAATAACTCTCTCTCTGGGCAATGGATTTGAGTGCCGTAAAAAGTGGTCGAAATTACACGGACTGTAGTTTCTTGGCTATCAATCATCATGTAGGCTACTCAACTAGGGCTAAAACCCCTCAACTAGGGCTAAAACCCCTTTCTAGGGGAAAACCTCATTACGCCTCGTTGTTCTTTCTTTAGAAGCTTTGTCATGAAATTAGAGCTTATTATCCTTCCCGGCTTCCCTTCAATACCCCGTAATTCGACTTCCTTTCCTTCAGAAAAAAATTTCAAGAAAATTTCTTGAAAATTAAAAGCTACCGTCCCCAAAGATTATAACCATTGTACTCCTAGTACAACATCAACACCTCCCATAGGAATGGAAAGCATTGGACTAGTCAACACATATTCCCCCATGGTTAGCTTGATATTATGGCGTTTTCCAGAGCAATTTATAGTTCCTCCATTTGCAACCATCACTTGACATTCTAAAAAGGGGTTTTAGCCCTAGTTGAGTGCCTTCATAGAGGATATCTTTAAGCTCCTCAATCATCATAATGCTACTTACATCATCATTAATTTATCCAGATACAACTTGTCAAAATATTATCTTCTCTCTCTTATTCACTAGCACCAAATTCAACCTCAGTACTAGGTCAATAGTTACTAGGTAAAATCCTCCATTATAGGCTTCTAGGATTTATGCCAAGTTTCCTTGTCCATGTCATAATGTAAAAAATCCTTCTTGGACTTCATCTATCAAAGAATAAATTTATTTTTATGTAATATAGATCATTTATCCCTCCTCCACTAAGTCGACCTCAACCTGGACAAGTCAGACTAATTAGAGGGGAAAAAACCATTATAAAAGGGCAACAAATCGACTAATTTGGAACACACCCACAACACATTCGATCTACAATTGTTGGAGGCAGAAAAATGTGTGAAGTTAAAGAAAGAGGAAGAAAACCGTAGCGAAGGAGAAGGATATCTTTGTCAAGAAAAATGAAGTCGAATTTTCTCTCTCTACTCTCACACGTGTGAAATTATGAAGTTGCCAGGGAGGCTGAAATTATGGATCTGCAGTAGGGCTGAAATTCTAGTTGTTGGGGGCCGAAATTCCAGGTTTTTGCTGGGATGTAGTTGCTAGACAATAAGAGACTACTCAAATTTTTTGAATCATATTGCAAGACCGACTTGGTGGAAGAGGAAGGTATTTTAGTTAGGTCTAAGGTCTTGGTATATCTCAATTTGATAATTGGAAGAGTTTGACTAGGTTTTCCCCTAGAAAGGGGTTTTAGCCCTAGTTGAGTGCCTACATAGAGTATATCTTCAAGCTCCTCAATCATCATAATGCTACTTATATCATCATTAATTTATCCAGATACAACTTGTCAAAATATTATCTTCTCTCTCTTATTCACTAGCACCAAATTCAACCTCAGTACTTCTCAAATATTTTGTTTTCAAATCTATCTGTAGTACTTTCATTTATTCTTTAGTTTCATTCTTTCCTCAAGGTATTTACTATTACTTGTCATAATATTCCATCCCTCTCAACTAGGGAGATATACATTTTCTTCTATCCAAGCTCCCTCTCAACTTAGAGAGATCAATAGCTACGTTATTTTTATAACATCAGAGAAACTTCAACCTTTAAAGGCTTCATTTCTTTCTTTGGGCATCATATTTCTTGTGATTCCTTCATCATGCTTATCATTATTGTCATCTTCAATTATGAACATCTTCAACATATTGAAGATTATTTACCTACAAAACTTTAAGAAAAATTACAACCAAATAAAAATATATAGAAGCATAAAGTCAACTATAGAAAAATCATGTTATTACAATGGAAGCATCAAAATAATTAATTTTAGACATTATATATCTAAACCTAGTTAGGTTCAAAATCAGCAAGGGTCATATCTTTTATATTTTAGACTTCAAAAACTTGCTAGGGTTTTTTCATAATCCCAAGACTCCATCTTTGAGACATAAAGCCTTAGATGTAAGAAACTCAATCAAGATATCAATTCAATCATAGTATTAGACATCTAAGGTTTCCAACAATGTGATTTTAGAAATACATGTGAAACTCTACTAGGGTTTGTTACATACCCTAGACTATCAATAATTGAAAACAATATACTTCTAAGGTTTCATTAATATCCCCCATAATATCAATCTCTACTAGAGTTTTCTTATATACCCTAGATTTCATCAACTATAGTATACTTGCATATACATATCTAGGGTTTCATTATCATGCACTACCATCTCCTATAAATATCCATACCTACTAGGTAAAGCAAAGATACAACCATCAATACAATGAAGTTAGATATACGACAATTTTGACCAGGTTAGGTTTTCTATCATATTGACGAATATACACCTAATGTTTCATTCCTAGGATCTTACTTTAGTTATTACAAGGTTTTTTTTCATAAACCCTAATTCACCAAACACTAAAAAAGTCTAGGGTTTTATTATATAACCTAGACATTAATTGTAAACCTTAAAGGATTAGGGTTTTACCATAACAATACGAAAAACCCCAAACTTCAAAAGAATAGGATTTCATCATATGATCTAGACAAACCCTAAGAATAACATGGTTTAAACATTGACATACCCTTAGTATCAAGAGGTTAGCATTTCATAGAGAACCCTAAAGATTAAGGTTTCACAAAAATGATTAAATAACAAGAGATAGTATAACGAGGGTATATTCAATTTAATGATTAATCATCCTAATAAGAATTAGTAATATAAATCAAAATTCAAAATATAATGATCATATCTTTTTCATGAAGAGGACCTTGTAACAAAGTTTTAATCTTAAAACATACCTTGAGTTCGTTCTTTAACAAAACTTGTAGTTCTTGAAGGGTTTCCTTTGCAACAAGACTTATTTCATGATTCAATACTTTTGTTTGAAGTCTCCTCCATAGCCTTTATGTATTATGAAATATTTTCTCCCAAGGAAAATTATAAAGAAAATGTTATTAGTATACAATACAAACAAATCTCAATGTCAGGAGGAAACCAATCATGAAAGAGAAAACAAGGAACAAGATACTTATCTTTTGGTAAAATGGTGAAGGCTCCCTCTTAATCCAATCTTTCTGGGGGATACCTACAACTTATCAAAACAAATTCAATAATTTCTAACAAAATATATTGAATCTATGAACTATGAAAATCAAAACATAAAAGAAAACATCGGAAAATTTAAAGTAGGATATGCAAGGGATAGTATCCCTAAGAGTCTCTAGAAAATAATTATTTGACTTCAGATTCTCTTACCTTGTTATTCTTTAGTGGAGCTTCATCAGTAATATTCGCATGTTCTCTTTTTCTCTTCTTATTCCTTGGATTTACAAGACAGTGACTTTTGTAATGACCCATCTTATGACAATTGTAGCGTTCAATCTTGGTTACGTAAACTTTCATCCTAGGTCCTTTATACTTCTTGAATACACCCTTCTTGTGTTGAATAGCGTAGGCATTTGAAACATTGTCTTCTTCATCCTCCATATTTTTATTACTAATGAGATGTGATCTTCTTCTTGACTGCATGCATTCCACATTTGTTCAAAGGTAGGAGTATCTTTCCAAATGTTGATCACTTATGCAAAATAGCTCCTAGATTTTGGTAGACCTAGAAGTGCAACAATCATGAGTTATTTCTCTGGTACAATTTAATATATATCTTGGATTTCATTTCTTATCCTAGTTTACAAAATATGATGAAACAATATGAGTCTTTTGCCATCTTAATTGTTCTTAGTTCATTCTTGAGACTAGTTGTCTGACCAATATTCTTGATGGTGAACAACTTGGAGAGGGCTTCATACATTTCTTGAGCAGAATATATATTGGATATGTATGGGATTATATTTTCCTTTACTCCATCTACTATCATATTCATGTCCAAGATGTCGGTTTCCCGGAACTTCTCCTCTTCTGCCTCACTTATAGGTTTCTTAACATTTCCTTAAACAATATCTAAAGCTTTATGCTTAGTGAGAATAAGATATATCATCTTCTTCCATACCCTATAGTTGGATGCTCCTTCTAGCTTATTTCAGACTTTATTGTCATGCATTATTTTCTTGGTATAGACAGTATAACTTCAAGCTGCCTTTTTCTTCCTTCTTCACCTTATCTTCAATACCATGTTAGAAAATCTAAAACGAAGAAATATTTTCTTATGTTGATAATTACTTGTAATAATCTTGTATTATTATTATTTTATCTTCTTTTCATCAAACAATCACTAAATCAAAACAAGAAGATCAACGACACCATATGTAGGCACTGAGTCAGGTCTAAAACCATTTTTTAGAGTAAAACCCATTCAAACTCTTCCACTCATCAAATTGAGATATACCAAGACCTTAGACCTTAAAAAAATACCTTCCTCTTCCACGAAGTTAGCCTTCCAATATTATTCAACAACTTTGAGTAGTCTCTTCTTGTCCAGCAGCTACATCTCAACAACAACCCATAATTTCATCCCTCAGAAATCATAATTTTGGCCCTATTATAGATCCGAAATTTCAACCTCCTCAAAAACTTCATAATTTCGCACATGTGAAAGTGGGGGGAGAAAATTTGACTTCCTTTTGCTTGAAAAATCTTCCTTCCTCCTTTGTTATGGTTTTCTTCCTCTTTCTTGAACTTCACACTCTTTTTCTTCCTCTAGTAAGTGCAGATTGAACTTGTTGTGAGTGTGTTCCAAATGAGTCAAGTTGTTTCCCTTTTATAGTGGTTTTTGCTTCTATAATTAGGTCGACTTGTCCAGGTTGAGTACAACTTGGTGGAGGAGGCATAAATGACCTATTTTACCTAAATTAATTTATTCTGTGATAGATGAATCCCGAGAAGGGTATTTTACATTATGACATGGAAAATGACACTAGACATAAACCATAGAAGCCTACAATGGAGGTTTTGGTATCTTAACTATTGACCCAAGCATGAAAAATATTGTACCTCAGGAGACAGTTCCTGCCTGTGGAGGAACTAGTGCCTAAGACATTTTAGAATTAGATAAAAAGATTAAAATTAATGGTTGGAAGTATAGGCCATGAGGGCTTGTAACCAAAATTTATGGTTTGAAACCCTCATGGCCTATACTTCGAGCCATTAATTGTAATATTTTTATTTAATTCTAAAATGTCTCAAGCACTGGTTCCCCTACAACCAGGAATTTTCTCCTAAGGTACAAAATTTTTTGGCATCGTTTATGGGGAATGAAGAAATGAAGTTATTTTTCCCTAGGCTTTTATTTCTGAATATTTTATTTGATTGATGAGAAAAGAAAGTGATTAGGTTGAGTCTCTCACCAATTCTTGAGGGTGAAAATTTTCAGCAGTTGGTTGAATATTTTCACTTATGATATTCACTTTAGGGTTACTTTTCTGGGTCCAAATGGTTGTTCCTACATTCTTGGAAAATGAGTTTTAAGCACTGAATTTCACTAGGATTCCTGGTTTTCCTCATCAGATGCCTACATTTCATGAGTGGAATGAATATCTTCCAAGATTCAACGGAGATACAGATGAAAGTCTGGTCTGACATCTTATAATCTTTCATGAATTCATGGAGCAACATAGTATCATTCATGAAGATGTGAAGATGAAGTTGTTTATGTTTTCTTTGGACCAGGGAGCTAGGGGTTGGTACAGGTCATTTCCTCTTTGAAATATTTTCATTCAGTGTCCAATTACTTTTGTAGAACTTTACATGCACACAAGTTTCTTTTTGAAGGTTGTTATGAATATTATAATTCTAAAGAAAATTTAAAATCTCATGAAAATCATGTTGAACAAACATATGATAATTTTGATAATGTATCAAGCACTCAAAGAGGATATATCCAAATTAATTATGAAGATGTCCTTGAATGAAAAGAGTTATCATTTTCTGAAAATGATGCTGAAAATTTTAAAAAGGACTCCTCTTCAATAATCACACAAGCGAAAAAAATTGTTGACCATGTTCCGGTCAAATAAAAAAAGAATTAAAATGGAGAATAAATCAACCCTGCATCAAGAATTTCTACCCAACAATCAAGAAGGAGAAATTATTAAGTTCCAAAAAAATCCTCAAAGATCTTATTTTGTTAAATTCGATGGTCCTCCTACCTATGATTCGTATGATATAGAAGAAGAGTCATGGTAAGTTGTACAAGAAGAGAAGTCTGGTAATAAAGTTCACGAAGATACTATGGTTTATGATTTGTATAGTTTTCATGAGGAAGAAGACATATTTTGTTGGAGAAAAGATGATAGGATTTCTGAAATGAAGGAAAGTGGTTTTCACAAATTTGTTCATACACATTTAGAAATGAATCAATATTTATCCCAAAATACCAAAGTTGAAGAGTATATTAATTATGATGATTGCCTTGGAAAAGAAGACATCTCTAGTAGTTCTAAAGAAAAATTGATGGAATTTTTTTATGAAATACATCATCCATTTTTTTGTGGCTCTATAATTTATAAGATTGGCAAGATAAACTATAAAGGGCAACATAAAACTACTTTGGAATCCAAGACCTAGCCTTCCTAGACTCAGAGAGGGCTCTCTCTATTTATGATTTAACTTTAGGTTATGAATATTGATGTTAGGCTAGTTATATTTATTGTGGGAATTGGTTGTTTTGATTGATTGTTTTGGTTGGATAGGTAGATCTGTTTAACTAATCCATTGGGTTATGGAGTCATAAAATGTTGGATTGTGCATCAATGTTTCAAGAGCATCATAGGGAAAGTTGACTATGCTTATTGGATCTTAAAGCAGTATGAATTATGAGGCGAAAGGAACAGCGGATTTCAGTAATGGTTAAAAAGCAATTAAGAATTTCTTAACTAGACTTTAGAAGAAAACATTTCGATTGTAAACACATACAGAATTAAGGTGCTCCAACAACAAATCTTAATCTAAAATTTATGCTTTGCAATCAGCTTAAAATGGTGTGATGTAAGAAGAACATGAAAAAATTTAACAGAGAGAAGGATCACATCACTAGAAAACACAGCTCAAGTATCCTATAAATGGTCTCTTTTTATTGATGCTCCAACTTAAAAAAGTTACAGTGCTCCAATACAAAAGTTTTTACAATACAGGGTCCAACCCTTGATACTTCCAATACATGCAATATTTAACTGCAAACTACATCGATTGCCCTATCTACTTCGGCAATCTATTATTAATTACAACTAAGAAAATTAAGACAAGTGTGGCCATGCAATGGCCAAGACAAAATAAATATGACAACCACCGCTTGCAGTATTTACTTCGGCAACCTTTCATGAATTATAAAGTGAGCCCCAAAATTGGCTGGTGTGGTCACAAAGAGGCAATGATAGATGACTCTGACATCTGGCTCTACCTTTCGGATCGCTTTTTCTGGATCATTAAATCTAATGCAGCGCTAGCACCTTTAGCTGACCGGTAGTTGTGCTGACATATTCGCTTCTTTTCAATATTGATACATGCATAGCTTCGCCCACTCTTTCTTACCCGGAATTCTCATCCCTACAACCTATCGATAAACTTCATTCACCTCTGTATATTTGCTAAATGTGGGCCTAGCGAGGAAGACATGTCTCAGCTCATGTTGGACGAAAATGTCATTCCCCAAGAGTTCCAGGACAACTTTACCAGTCACGTTTCCTTTAATGTTGGATAATTTTGTGGTGTCTTTGGATGTCTCCCTAAGCTTTTTCATGTAATATCCTTTTTGGATGAGTTTATTATTGATGACATACAGAGAAGGAAACCCTTTTTCCCTTAAGGGATCAATTCTATTGAAGAACTTGCCAATTGCCACATCCAATTCATGACATTTCTCCTCCAGTTGTCTGACCAATTTCCTCTTAGTGAGGACCCTTTTCACTTCTAGTATATTTTATGTTCTATCCTGTACATCCAGTTCTTCAAGCTCAAAATTGGTTTTAGAATTCATGAACTTTATGGTCTTGGGAGCTATGGTAGGCATATTTCCCAACTCCTGATTGGTTTTTTCAATGGATACCCGACACCTGCCAATCAACTCCTACTCAAATATGATATGGATGGAGTGCCAAATTTCATCAACTGACTCTATGATACTACCCCAGATAATCAACTTCATTTTCCCCAAAATATTACTCGCTGAAAAGTCCCTTTCTGCCTTCTCTAACCTATCAATCTGCTTTATGGCTATTTCATGGGCAGTCTCAAATATTGCCTTCTAATCTCTCAAGATGCCAATATGTGCTTCCAACTTCTTAATTTCCTATGACTGGAGGGTCATGCTTCCCATGGCATAGGAAATTTGATCCGTCCCACTTGATGTCCCTGCAGTTGCTGAAACAATAGATGGAATTGAGGCAATAGGCACAACATCCAAAGGAATGAGTGCCACCTAGGCTGCTTCTTCCTTCTCTTTCAACAATTTCTCCATCTCTGTCTCCATTTTTTTTTAGCAATGCTGACTCCTCCACTATTAAATTCATCATCTCAGACTTCTGCAATTCATCTTTTTCTATATCCTTGGCCAAAGGGTCTTCAGTGGTTGGCATCTTGAGCTTCGTTCTCAAGGCAGCAATATCATCATTTTTCTTCTTGAGAAGTTCCTCCACTACTCCTTCCTTGGCTGGATCAAAACCAATTTTCACAACTAATTTCTCCAAAGACTTGATCTTGGCATCCTTGGCAAAGGAGGAAATATTTTCCATCTTGAGATGAGACTGATAATTGGACAAGGTTACCTGCAGCTTTGCCAAATTCATGGTTGTACTTGTCAATGTAGAGGCCACCATCTCTCCAATTTTCTTTTGTAGCTCCATCTGATCAATTGGGTGGATATTTGGGTATTGAATTCAAATGATGTCTTCTTATAATCTTCTGCTCCTTGAGACTGTGGGACTTGAGCTTCTAGAAATTCCATTTTCATTTTCCCCTTTTCAGTTTCAATGCTGACAACAACCTGCTTTGTGAACTAGGTGTCTGCTTCCAAAATTGGTTATAGGTGTTGGTCTTCAACACCTCATTCTTCAACTTTATCTCTCTGAATATGTCATAGAAAAAAATTTCTTTGCCTTTTATAGCAGGCCATGAGGTAGATGTCTATAGACCCTGCTGCTCAATAGACATTGTGGTTGGAGATGTAGGGGAGGCCATTTTTTGACCACCTGCTGGAGCTAACCTAGGGGTGTCTATGATGTGTATTACTATCTATTGCTCTAATTCACTCCCTTGATTGATATCCATATGAATTCTGGCCCTATTCCTATAGTTTAGCTTGAATTCTTTGCTAGAGGTATCGGTCATCGAAGGTGACTGATCCTCTCTTGGCATTTTGCTTCCTATTTCTTTCTCTGGCTCTTTCCCCTTGTCTTCGTTATCTCCTGTAACCTTCCTTTCTTATGGGGTTGGGGTTCGAATTCTTGAGGTGGAAAACACATGTTCTTCATCTTCTTGCAATGTGTTGGCCTCCCATTATGCTTGATTTTCATATTGTTCAATTTCAGGCCTGTGTGTATGGACATAAGGTGTTGACTTATTTTCCACCCTATTATTGGTGATGATCCTTGTAGGGTCATAAGACTAGGTGAAACTGTGACTGAAACTCATCTCCTTCAGTATATTATTGGCATCCTCCCCTATTGCTCTGTTGTTGCAAATGAAAGGACCAATTTGTGCTTTGATTCTAAACTGGGGCTCTTCTTTGTAGAGACAAAATGAAGGTCATATGCATTTATCATTTATCTTATATAATCCAATGCAAAGATTCTCATGGAGAGGAACTTTGGCAGTTTGTAGGGGGGAACTCACACCCATAAACCTGGATCTCTGTATAATTTTGGTACAAGTACCAATCTGTTGTTCTCACTTGATCTGTCAGCTGCATAATTTTCTTGTTTTCTTCATTCACCCTTGGCTCTATTGTACTGTTGAGTGTGTTGATGGCTAGATGCACAAATGAATCCACAAAATTATTGTATGTGTAATTTTTCTGCTCTTTCATTAGTAAAGTGGTCCAAAATATGATAGATTGAGGCTCAGAATCATCATTAAGCTTTTTCATTTCAAACTCGAACCTGTTGGAATGAAAATAAAAAAACATGTAAGCCAAAACAGAGGTGTATTTGAACACCTCCTCTGCATGAAACTTCAAAAACTGGTCATGGATGGCATCAGCAAGGAATTGGGAAAAATCAAACATGATGGAAGGTTTAGAATCTGTTGAAAGGATAGACATAAAACCTATCATAGCTTCATCAATCCATTGGTCTGTATGGTATCCTACTAAATAGGAAAAGACAGTGAAAATCTACTGGGTTCTACTAGGGAAAGTGGATGCAGGATATGGGGGGTTTATTTTTGGCATTGGGGCATCAATGGCCATGAAGAGCTATAAAGTTTTAGCTCTGCTGACAAAGTCTAGTTTCTGATATAACTCTCCCAAATATTCATGAGAGAAGGGAATGGTTTCTACAACAGTGTTGGCCTGCATCATCTGTTGGATTGATTGGGCATTAATGGTAAACAAGATTTCTCATGTTGGGGTCACTATGGTTCTCTGATTGATGTCATAACAAGATTGGCACTTTCTAATGAATTCTGGGCAGTTATGGGTCTTAGGGAAAATATAGTATGGTAATTTAGTATCCCAAAGGCCAATGTCATTTAGTATCCCAAAGGCCAATGTCATCAAGTAATTTGCCCTCGAGCCAATAGTAGACATAGAATAGGTCAGAGTCTAACTCAGTCTCGTGGATTTTTTAATCCCAATCAGCTAAGGCTGGGTGATATAGGTCCACTTGAGGGTAGACCATAGGATTGAATGGCAGCTAATCTTGTTTTGGTGGCATTCTCCCTTCTGTGATTAAATTTCACTGTTTTTCAATGTACAAAAGAGAAAGGGATTGATATAAGTAGATAATGGAGAGAGGTAACTTGTTGCAGATCAAAGTGGGGAGGGGAGAAAATAAAAGGGAACTGTGAACAGTGTTTCACGTTACTGATAATATTTTGTTTGATTGATGGGGATTTGCTTCACTTGTATCTGCTGTGAATTCTCTGCAAATCAACAACATGTAACATTTGAACACGATAGCAAGGTAAACCTTGTCTCCCGATCATGATTTTTGGTTTTATCGTGTAATTGGAAGACTGTTTGATGTGGTGCAAGTCCTTTGGACAATGACCCAAAAAATTGAATGCGTAACGGTTATTTGGCGGGAGCAGAGGTGATGTGGAGGAGGTTATGTGGTGAAACAGTACTCGGAAATGGTCACAATGCGGTTAGGCGGGTCCAGTGGTTTCAAGCGCGGCGGAAACCGCTTTCGGAGGGAGGTGCTAGTGGAAAATGGTAACGATAGGAGGGGGTGAGAAGTGACCTAGGAGCACCACGTAGCAGCAGTGGTGGTATCAAATATTGTTTACTTCAGACCCCCCCCCCCCATGTTAACATTCAGAGGCAGAGGGGGGGTTGAAATGTTGCGCGGGTCGTCGGATGGTGAGGAGATGGGTAAAGATGGCAGGAAGATGGGGGGTGATTAGAAGTGATGGGATGTGTGATGTGATGGTGGGTTCGGGGAGATTTAATGTACAGTGGGGTGTGGGTTAGGACTTAGGATAAAGAGAAATATATCGTTTTGGGAGTTAGGATAAAGGAGAATGGGGGGTTTTCGGGACTTAGGGTAAAAATAAATGAGAGGCTTGGGCCTTAGGATAAGATTGAATATGACATAACCATGCCCCAATAGGTATTGAAATGGACATGAATCCCCCAAATTAGGAACAAATAATCCTTTATATTTTAATGTTTCTCTTCAACCATAGATAATATGAAATTTGTAGGATAAGTTTCTAGGAGTAAATTTCATTCTCCTTCCTTTCTTTCTTCCCTTCATGTCTACCTACTCAAACTACAGATCTAACATTTTTTGTTCTTTTTCAGGGTGCATTTGGACTTGCAGACCCTAACTATCTTTTTCCCTTTTCAGTGAACTTCTAACCTACTCTATCCCTTATCTCTCCCATTGGTTCAAATTAAACTGTTGAACCAATATCATTTCTACCTATCTACTGATTGGCCAAGATTAAATTGTTTGGCCAATATTATTTTCTAACCTATCCACAAAAATTCAAAATTGTACAATCATGCTTAAACTGTATGATTAAAAAAACCTATCTAAAAAGTAGTGGCATTTTGATTTGTAACACTTTCAATATTACTTATTTTTTTGTGATTTTCTTTCTTTCTTTTTTCCTTTTTTTTATACCCTCTTCTCTTTTATTTTTCACATTTTCTTTGGAAATCATTTGAATATTGACAGTTAAGTACAATATGAAAATTTACATGTATGAGATACCCAGTCACCTTGTGATACTAAAAATTAAAGGAGTCTTACAATGGCTCCAGCTGGGGATGGCACTTCTCCAAGGGAAGTGTCAAGAACACTAAGACCAGTAGCCTTGTATAGTTATGTTTTGTGTTGACTTTGATGGATTTCCTTTTGCTGTTTTTTATGATAGAAATGGCAGTTTAAAAATAAAATTTGAACCAAAAATTATAATATTTAAAATGGAGTTCCTGCACTTAGGAAAATTAATGTTTCAGCATCCTGCCATTGACAGAACCTCCAGGCAGCTTTGTTTCATCCATCTCTTGCAGAAAAAATGCATTATTCCCTCTGAAAGAATGGAAAATATATGGGCTCTTCACAGGTTGTCAAACTTTCCGTGTTTCCCTTTATCTTCTCTTCTGGAATCCCATCTCAGTACTTTATCTCCATTATTAAAATCATTTGCCTTTGTTCTTTTGTCAAAAATATTCTTTACATTTTCTTGCATAACCTGAGTCTTTTTGTAAACTTCTTCTCTGGACCATTGTAGCTGAATGGTCCGGTTTATCCTTCTTTGTACATCATTTGCTTCAGCCTGTACCTCTTGACTGATCTTCATGGTTGGTACTCCTAATGATGTTGGAAAAACTACATCCATGCCATATACCAATTGGTATGGTGACATGCCAATTGATTTCTTAGTAGTCAGTCTTTCAGTCCACAATACATTCACCAGTTTGTTATCCCAGGATTTGTTGTTGTCTTCTAACAACTTCTTGGTGATATTAACTAAAATCTTGTTGGAGGATTCAGCCAATCCTTTACCTTGAGGGTAATAGGCTGTTGAATGTCCCAAGGAGATATGATACTTGTGACAAAAATACACCATTTTCTTGGAATTGAAAGCTGCAGCATTATCTGTGATGATTTTTCTAGGAAAACCAAATGTAGAAAAGATATTGGCTTCAATGAATTTTATGATAACCGAGTCAGTGGAAATTCTAGAAGGGATGGCCTCTATCCATTTGGTGAAATAATCTATGGATGTAAGGATCCATTTATGCTGGGTAGAGGATGAGGGGTGAATTTATCCAATGAATTCCTAACCCCATTTGGTTGTAAGGGCAAGGGAAACAACTTTCTCTTTCCTTCAAAAATTTGACATTTGTGGCAGGCAACTACCATCTTGTGGATATCAGGGAAAAGAATAGGCCAATAGAAACCAGCTTTAAGGACCTTATTAGAATTGGTTTTCCATTAAATATGGCCTCCACGGTCACCTTCATGGAATTCCTGCATAACCTTATCTGCGTCATCTTTTAGTAAACATTTAAGTAATATGCCTCAAGAATATTTCTAGTACAAGGCATTTTCTAGGATGCAGAATTTGACAGCTTTCAATTTCAAGAACCTTGATTTAGTTTTGGAAAAACGAGGAGGAGCATTTAAATTGAATAGAACATATAATATATCTGCGTACCAAGGAGAATTTAGAAATGTTCCGTCAATATGTGGAGTCGCAACCCCCCTTGGTCATCCAATGAATAGATCATGTTGATATCCAATGCTTGAAAATTGGTCGCAGCCATCAATTTGGCTAATCCTTGTCCTTTGATCAGTTTGATAGGTTTGATTTCCAAATCATATTCTAGGATAACGACAATCCACTTGCCTCTCTTCCCATCAGTACTTTATGTTAGGATGTCTTTGACAACTGCATTGGGCACAAAAGCAATGACATGTGAATGTAAGATGTAAACTTTGTAATCCTTCAGTTCTTTAACCAAATAAAAGGCCTATTTTTCCATGATGTTGTACTTTAAAGGTGCATCTCTAAAATCTTGGATGAAAAATGCTATGGGATGCTCTTATCCTTCCTTTTTTTTTCTGCAACAAAACAACATCAATATGTTCTGATGCAAAGGAAAAAATGATGAAATCCTTGGTGAAATCTGGGTTCATCAGAACTGAAGCTTTAGTGAGTGCTTACTTTATAAGTCAATGGATTTTTTAGGCTCCATGTTCTATTTAATTTTTGAATCTCTCTTAAGCATGTTGGTGATGTTTCTCAGCAATTCTGCAAGGTTTGGTATGAATCTTCTTAGAAAGTTGATTTTTCCAATGAAAGATTGATTCTCTTTGATGTTCCTGGGGTGACTAATTTGAAGTATGCCCTCAATCCTGCTAGGATCAATTTTATTTCCTTCTTCAGATATAATGTGGTCAAGGAGATTTCTTTCTTCAAGACCAAACAATTATTTCTTGGGGTTCAGTGAGAGCCCAAACCTTCTACATTTCTCAAAAACTCTTCTTAAATGGGCCAGCTGTTCTTCATCAGTTTTCGAATATATTGTAATATCATCAAGATAGATCACAATGAAATGGTCAATTTCTTCTGAAAAGGTAATGTCCATTGCTCTCTGGAAAGTGGCACCAACGTTAATTAATCCAAAAGGCATTTTCACATACATGAAAGTCCCCCAAGGAGTAGTAAAGGTTGTTTTGTCTTGATCATCAAGATGCACCAACACTCCTGAAAAACCATCTAACAAAGAAATCCTTCTGCATCCCACAACCCTTTGCAATATGTGGTTCATTTTTGGTAAGGGGTAGTTGTCCTTAAGTGATACTTTGTTCAGATTTCTAAAGTCAATGCAAAGTCTGATTTCATCTGTTTTCTTTCTTGTAGGCAAAATGTTGGATACCCATTAAGAATATCTAATTGGAACTATGATTTTGGCATCATACATCTTCTTGATCTCCTTCTCAACCAAGGGCATTAGGACATAATTTATCCTACACAATTCTATTTGAAAGGTTTTTGGTCCTCCTTGATCGGAATATTGTGTTGTATAATACTAGTATCATAGGATTTCAGGTCCTCATAGCTCCAAGCAAATACATCTATGAACTCCTTGAACAAAGCAATATATTTCTATTTTGTAATCACATGCAGTGTATTTGATAATTTTATAATTTTGGGATTTTTTTCACTGCCTAAATTGCATTCTTCAATGTTTTCCTCTATAGGTTCTATCTTTGGTTTTTTGGCCACATCATTGAAATCAAACAATTCCTCCAAAGGAACCAGCCCTCTAGGCAAGATATTATCCTTGAGTTGGAGTACTTCAAATTCCTCTTTTTCTGGGTCTTTGTGTATTTATATTCTATGTGAAGTTTCATTTTCTGAAATATTAATATCATAATCATGAGGTGGTTCATCCATACTTCTTTATTCTTCAGTGGGGTTGTCTTCTTCACGATCTAGGTCCAAGTTGCAATCCTCAAATCCATCTTTGGATTGTAGGAAATTTTCAATTTGTTTTTCATTACTGAATACTTGCCAATATCTCATGTTATCAGAAATTGTTGGGCGGCGTTTAACCTGCACTGTGTACTTCTTGTTGGGATGAGGCAATTGACATGTACTTGCTGAAAAGGCTAAACCATTAGCCAAGACATTCTAATTTCTTGGAATTGCAGCTAGATCATATTCTTCAAATGTTTTTAGAAGATCAAGGGCATCATTCATGTATGCTCGCAATCTAGGGTATTTGGCCAAGTATTCTCCTTTGATTTGTCTGATGACCAGTTCATAATCCCCATGGATGGAAATTCTTTTGGCCCCTAATCTTTTTAGCAATTGTAAGCCTAAGCCTAACTGCCTCATATTCTACTATGTTGTTGATGCACTGAAAATTGATTTTGTAAGAATGCCCCTCTATGTGGTTATTTCCAGTATTGCATACCCACACACCTGCCCCTGAACCTGCTTTGCCACAAAAGCCATCAAAGCTCATGTTCCTAAAAGGTTCAGCTTCAGCTTTGTGTTGTACAATTTTCATTTGACCTTCTTGCTCTTCACCCTGGTCCTTCTCTGCTTCAGACACTTGTGCATCAATGTATCCATCATTATAGAGGATGAAGGAGTCAAGATCATAATGAATGGAGTAAAGGGGGTAGTTATGTGTTTTCTATTGACTGCTCACCATGTATTTCATTAAGGGTTCCCTATATAGTCTTCTTTGTTGGCCAAACACTGGTATTGTAGCATAAGTCATATCCATCTAAAGGGTCCCTTGTAACTTGGATCCCCATGAGCGTTACAAAAGCATGCCATACTTAGGAGGAATGTTAGCCACTACTATATCCATCACTAGACTCCTTGCTTGTATCCGAGCTAAGTGATACAGAGATCTTTGATTAGACCTAAGCATTTAACCTTGCTAGAATCAAATGAGTACAAATATTTGTGGTCTGGTTATTTCAAGGCCAAGTTTCTCCATAACTTCCTTTGGCATGAGATTATGTGATGCTCTTGAATCTAACATGGCATTATGGAGGATTTTGTCATGAAAATTCAGATTGACATAAAATGGGGGAACATCTCCTTCCTGGGATTTACCATCCACTTCTGGCCCAAACAACAGTTTAGGCTTAGCATCATTTAGATTGACAATATTTGTGATTTCCCCTATGTTTAGTACCTTTAGAACCTGAGACCTATATGCATCCTTGTTTACTAATTCAGTGAGAGGAATAGAGATTTTCAATTTATCAATTTCTTTCTCGATGCTGAATGGTGTCTATATTTTTAGCAGATATGAACAATCAGTCTTTTCAGGCATTGTTTTTGTAGTAGGTTTAGCTTGTTGACTTGTAGTGGGGATATCATCTTGAGCAGTTTTGATAGGGCTGTCAATTTATTTACTAGTGATGTTTTCTATATCATTCTTTTCTGAAATGTTTACATCTTTCTTTGAGTTTTCTGCTATTTTCTTGGGATCATCTCCAGAGACCTTTTTGGAAGAATTTTCAAAATTCTCTTTCTTGGAGTAATCAGAGTTTTTCTTGCTTTTAAGGTTATACTATCTGTGTACCTCTATGATGGAATTCTCAAAACCTTTTTTATAATCCTCTGATTCTTCATATTCTACTTACGTTTGAGTTAATGAAAATAAACCTTGTTCTTCTTCTGTCATGAAAACAAAATCATCTTCGTTAATTCCAATTAAATTAATCTCATTTTCTTCTAATTCTTCAACCACTCCCTCATCTTCATCAACATAATTCTCTTGGAATGGAGGCCTAATTTTCTGATCATGGCCTCTTTGTTCTCTCTGTCTTATTTGAGGGGTATTTCTTCTAAGGTTTTGATTTCTGTTTTGAGAATCTGGTTGATTCTCTCTATGGGAAGCTCTCTCATTCAGGTTCATCCTCTGCATCATTCATTACCATAGTTCTAGCCAAGTTATCAATTTTACCATCAGATGTGGAAGTTGCATGTTTTCCCTTTATAGTAACTCTCCTCTCGTTCCTCATCCTAGCTCTCTTTGCTAGCAGTTTGGCTTCTACACTTACAGCACTCCTCTGTATTTCCTCTAATGTTGCAGGATCTCTCTCTTTGAGTTGGTAAGCCATTTTTGGATCAAAACCATATGGGAACTTAACCAGGGCCAAGCCTTTTGGGGGTTTCATGTGAGCAGGAAGTGTGTTATACACAATGTTAAACCTAGTGCAGTAGTCCTTGACACTTTCTCTGGTATTCCTCTTGATGTTTTCATATTCTGACAAGATTTGAAGAGGGTCTTTCTTAACTTCCCATCCGTTTCTGAATAGCTGGTGAAAAGCAGGGAGATCATGGATGTTATTTGGATTCAAGCCTTTAAACCATTCTCTCACTTCTCCTCCCAAATTTGAGCAAACATCCTCAACTAAACACTTTCATCATCTATCTCTTGAAGCTAAAAACAATCATTCATTTTGTAAACATGGTGTTGGGCAGTTGCACGACCAGTACCATCAAATTGTGGAATTCTGGACTGATAATCGTGTGGCATGGGTATCACAGGTGGTGGCAGCACCAATGGAGCATATCTGGCTACCATGATTTTTGATGGGGGAACCAAAGGGGGATGGACAAGGGGAGGTGGAGGATTAAATGGAGGAAGGTGGACAGTGGGTATATTTTTGGTGGTTTGGGAACTCTAGTGGGGGATGTTCAAGGAAGTGGTAGGGGTTATAGAAACACCTGGACAAGTTGACTGAGGATGAGCACACTTGAAAGTGATAGAGGAAGCTGCTTTAGTCATAGAATATAGTTCTACAGATTGTTGAAGGTAAGCATCATACACAGTTGAAGTGAGCCCTCTTACCAGATCCAGAAGGGAATCAAAGTGTTCAAGAAGCTGAAGATAAATTTGGGTTGGTGTACAGGCTTCTCTAACTGGACTATGTTGTAGGACGGATGGGTCAAAAACTATCTGGGTTTTCCGATTCTGAGATTTGGTCCTAAATAAACTTTGTTCAAAATGCAAATCAAACTGGATGTCCTACAAGGTCACAAGGTGTCTAGAGAGGGAATTTACTTTGTGAAGGAGTTTCCTACCAGTTTGACTCTCTGTTCTGGGGTTTTTTCTTAGGATTTTCTCTGGATTATCAACTATTTCAGGAGGATTTGAGTCAGGGTGAGATCTGGTAAAGATTCTTCCGGGAGCTAGAATTCAGATCTGGAGCACATATGAATTGAGTATTTGCAAAAAGTTGGGGAAACCAATCTTGGAAAATACTTTTATCATACATTGTTATTGACTATAATTTCTGAGTTCGAATGAAACATTAATATTTTCAATAGTCTCCCCAGTATGGTCGCCATTATGTTGTGGCTCTATAATTTATAAGATTGGCAAGAATAAACTATAAAGGACAACATAAAACCACTTTGGAATCCAGGACCTAGCCTTCTTAGACTCAGAGAGGGCTCTCTATGTTTATGATTTAAATTTAGGTTATGAATACTGATGTTAGGCTAGTTATATTGATTGTGGAAATTGGTTGTTTTGATTGATTGTTTTGGTTGGATAGGTAGATCTATTTAACTAATCCATTGGGCTATGGAGTCATAAAAGGCTGGATTGTGCATCAATGTTTCAAGAGCATCACAGGGAAAGCTCACTATGCTTACTGGATCTTAAAGCAGTATGAATTATGAGGTGAAAGGAATAGTGAATTTAAGTAATGGTTAAAAAGAAATTAAGAATTTATTAACCAAACTTCAGAAGAAAACATTTCGATTGTAAACATAGACAGAATTAAAGTGCTCCAACAGAAAATCTTAATCTAAAATTTCTTATTTGCAATCAGCTTAAAATTGTGCGTAGTAAGAAGAACAATGAAAACATTTAACACAGAGAAGGATCCACATCACCAGAAAAACACAGCTCAAGTATCTTGTAAATGGTATCTTTTATTGATGCTCCAGCTTCAAAAAGTTACAATGCTCCAATACAATATTTTTATAATACAGGGTCCAACCCTTGATACTTCCAATACATGCAGTATTTAAATGCAAACTACATCGATTTCCCTATCTACTTCGGAAATCTATTATTAATTACAACTAAGCAAATTAAGACAAGTGTGGCCATGCAATGGCCAAGATAAAATACATCTAACAACCACCGCTTGCGGTATTAACTTCGACAACCCTTCATGAATTATAGAGTGAGCCCCAAAATTGGCTGGTGTGGTCACGAAGAGGCAATGATAGATGACTCTGACATCTGGCTCTACCTTTCGGACCACATTTGCTGGATCCTTAAATCTAATGTAGCACTGACACCTTTAGCTGACCGGTAGTTGTGTTGACATATTCACTACTCTTCAATCTTGATACATGCATAGATTTTCCCACTCTTTCTTACCCGGAATTCTCGTCCCTACGACCTATCGATAAAATTAATCCACCTCTGTATATTTTCTAAATGTGGGCCTAGCGAGGAAGACGTGTCTCAGCTCATGTTGGATGAAAATGTCATTTCCCAAGAGTTTCAAGACAACTTTCTCGGTCATGTTTCCTTTAATGTTGGAGAATTTTGTGGTGTCTTTGGTTGTCTCCCTGAGCTTTTTCATGTAATCTCCTTTCTGGATGAGTTTATTATTGATGACATACAGAGAAGGAAACCCATTTTCCCTTAAGGGCTCAATTATTTTGAATAACTTGCCAATTTCCGCATCCAATTCATGACATTTCTCCTCCAGCTGTCTGACCAAATTCCTCTTAGTGAGGACCCTTTTCACTTATAGTATAGTTTTTTTTTTGTCCTGTACATCCAGTTCTTCAAGCTCAAAATTGGTTTTAGAATTCAGGAACTTTATGATCCTCGAAGCTGTGGTAGGCATATTGCCCAACTCCTGATTGTTTTTTTCAATGGCTACCCGACACCTGTAATCGACTTCTTCTGCTCAAATATGATATGGATGGAGTGCCAGATTTCATCAATTGAATCTATGATACTACCCTAGATAATTAGCTTCATTTGCCCCAAAATACTACTAGCTAAAAATTCCCTTTCTGCCTTCTCTAACCTTTCAATCTTGTTTCTGGCTATTTCATGGGCAACCTCAGATCTTGCCTTCTGATCTCTCAAGATGCCAATATGTGCTTCCAACTTCTTAATTTCCTGTGTCTAGAGGGTCATGCTTTCCATGGCCTTGGACAGCTGATCCATCCCACTTGATGTCCCTGTAGTTGTTGGAACAATAGATGGAAGTGAGGGAATAGGCACAGAATCCAAAGGAATTAGTGCCACTTGGGTTGCTTCTTCCTTCTCTTTCAATATTTTCTCCATCTCTGTCTCCATTTGTTTGAGAAATATTGACTGCTCCAATATTAACTTCATCATCTCAAACTTCTACACTTCATTTTCTTCTATATCCTTGGCCAAAGGATATTCGGTGGCTGGCATCTTGAGATGCTTTCTCAAGGCAGCAATATCAACATTTTTCTTCTTGAGAAGTTCCTCCACTGCTCCTGGCTTGGCTAGATAAAAACCAATTTTCACAACTAATTCCTCCAAAGACTTGATCTTGGCATCCTTGGCAAAGGAGGAAATCTTCTCCATCTTGAGCTGAGACTAATAATTGGACAAGGTTACCTACAAATTTTCCAAATTCATCGTTGTACTTGTCAATGTAGAGGCCAACATCTCTCCAGTTTTCTTGTGTATCTCCATCTGATCAATTGGGTGGATATTTTGGGTACTAAATTTGAATGATGTCTTCTTATAATATTATGATCCTTGAGGCTGTGGGAATTGAGATTCTAGAAATTCCATTTTCATTTTCCCCTTTTCAATATCAAAGGCTGACAGCAGCTTGCTTTTTGAACTAGGTGTCTGCTTCCAAAATTGGTTATAGGTGTTGGTCTTTAGCACCTCATTCTTCAACTTTATCTCTATGAATATGTCATAGACAGATTTTTCTTGGCCTTTTATAACAGGCCATGAGGTAGATGTTTGTAGACCCTACTGCTAAATAGACATTGTGGCTAAAGATGTAGGGGAGGCCTTTGTTTGACAACCTGTTGGAGATGAACTAGGGGTGTCTATGATGTGTATTACTGTTTGTTGCTCTGGTTCACCCCCTTGATCGATAGCCATATGAATTTTGGCCATCTTCCTATACTTTAGCTTAAATTATTTTCTAGAGGTATCAGTCACCAAAGGTGACTGATCCTCTCTTGGCCTTTTGCTTCGTATTTCTTTCTTTGGCTCTTTACCCTTGTCTTCGTTATCTCCTATAACCTTCCTTTCTTATGGGGTTGGGGTTTGAATTCCTGAGGTGGAAATCACATGTTCTTCATCTTCTTGTAGTGTGTTGGCCTCCCATTCTTCTTGATTTGCATACTGTTCAATTTCAGGCATGTGTGTATGGACATATGGTGTTGACTTGTTTTCCAACCTATTCTTGGAGATGATCCTTGCAAGGTCATAAGACTAGGTGAAACTGTGACTAAAACTCATCTCCTTCAATATCTTATCGGCCTCCTCCCCTACTGCTCTGTTGTTGCAAATGAAAGGACCAATTTGTGCTTTTATTCTGAATTGGGACTTCTTCTTTGCAGAGACAAAATGAAGGTCATCTGCATTTATCATTTGTCTTATATACTCCAATTCAAAGATCCTCATGGAGAGGAACTTTGGCAGTTTGTAGGGGGGAAACTCACACCCATAAACCTGAATCTTTGTATAATTTTGGTACAAGTGCCAGTTTGTTATTATCACTTGATCTGTCAGCTGCATAATTTTCTTGATTTATTCATTCACCCTTGGCTCTTTTGTACTACTGAGTGTGTTGATGGTTGGATGTGCAAATGAATCCACAAAATCATTGTATGTGTAATTTTTCTTCTCTTTTATTAGTAAAGTGGTCCAAAATATGACAGATTCAGGCTCAAAATCATCATTGAGCTTTGTCATTTCAAACTGGAAACTGTTGGAATGAAAATAAACAAACATGTAAACCAAAACAGAGGTGTATTTGAACACCTCCTCTACATGAAACTTCAAAACTGGTCATGGATGGCATCAGCAAGGAATTGGGAAAAATCAAACATGATGGAAGGTTTAAACTCTGCTGAAAGTATAGATAGAAAACCTATCATAGCTTCATCAATCCATTGGTTTGTATGGTATCCTAGTAAATAGAACAAGAAAGTGACAATTTGTTGGGTCCTACCAGGGAAAGTGGATGCAGGATATGGGGGGTTTCTTTTGGGCATTGGGGCATCAGTGGCCATGAAGAGCTCTAATGTTTTAGGTTTGCTGAAAAAATATAGTTTCTGATATAACTCTCCCAAAGATTCATGAGAGAAGGGAATGGTTTCTACAGCAGTGGGGGCCTGCATCATTTGTTGGATTGATTGGGCATTAATGGTAAATAGAATTTCACCTGTTGGGGTCACTATGGTTCTCTGATTGATGTCATAATAGGCATGGCACTTTCTGATGAATTCTGGGAAGCTATGGATCTTGGGGAAAATATAGTATGGTAATTTAATCTCCCAAAGGCTAATGTCATCCACCTCATCAAGTAATTTGTCCTCAAGCCAACAATATACATCAAATAGGTAGGATTCTGACTCGGTCTCATGGATTTTGTAATCCCTATCAGCTAAGGCTAGGTGATCCAGGTCCACCTGAGGGTAGACCATAGGATTGAATGGCAGTTTATCTTTTTTTGGTGGCATTCTGTCTTTTGTGATTAAATTTCATTGTTTTTCAATGTACAGAAGAGAAAGGGATTAATAGAAGCAGGGAATGGAGAGAGGGAACTTATTACAAATCAGAGTGGGGAGGAGATAAAATAAAGGGAAATGTGAACAGTGTTGCATGGTACAGATAATATTTTGTTTGATTTATGGGGCTTTGCTTCTCCCATATCCGATGTGAATTCTCTGCAAATCAACAACCTGTAATATTTGAACAAAATAGCAAGGTAAACCTTGCCTCTTGGTCATGAGTTTTCATTTTATTATGTAATTGGGTGACTTTTTGATGTGGCACAGGCATGTTGGACAACTACCCAACCAATTGAATGCATAACGGTTATTTGGTGGGAGCGGAGGTGATTTGGTGCAACAGTCGCAATGTGGTTAGGCGAGTCCAGTGGTTTCAAGCGCGACAGAAACTGCTTTCGGAGGGGGGTGCTAGTGGTAAATTGTAAGGAGAGGAGGGTGCGAAGTGACACGGATGCGCCACGTAGCAGTA
Source organism: Pinus albicaulis (assembly GCA_034641835.2). Taxonomy (NCBI): domain Eukaryota; kingdom Viridiplantae; phylum Streptophyta; class Pinopsida; order Pinales; family Pinaceae; genus Pinus; species Pinus albicaulis. The sequence goes on along the minus strand of CM076572.1, from coordinate 1,299,038,990 downwards.
GCGGCGGTATCAAATACCATTTATTTCGGACCCCCCCCCTACATTAATGTTCGGAGGCAGAGGGAGGGCCGAAATGTTGCGCAGGCCGTTGGATGCTGAGGAGATGGGCGGAGATGACGAGAAGATGGGAGGTGATTAGCAGCGATGGGACGTGCAATGTGATGGTGGGATCGGGGAGATTTAATGTGCGGCAGGGTGTGGGTTAGGACTTCAGATAAGGAGAAATATATTGTTTCAGGAGTTAGGATAAAGGAGAATGGGGGGTTTTCAGGACTTAGGGTAAAAATAAATGGGAGGCTCGAGACCTAGGATAAGATTGAATATGACATAACCATGCCCCAATAGGTATTAAAATGGACATGAATCCCCCAAATTAGGAAAAAATAATCCTTTATCTTTTAATGTTTCTCTTCAACCATAGATAATATGAAATTTGTAGGATAAGTTTCTAGGAGTATATTTCATTTCTCCTTCCTTTCTTTCTTCCCTTCATGTCTACCTACTCAAACTACACATCTAACAATTATTTTTATTTTCCAGGGTGCATTTGGACTCGCAGACACTAACTCTCTTTTTCCCTTTTAATTGAACTTCTAACCTAATCTATTCCTTATCTCTCCCATTGGTTCAAATTAAACTATTGGACCAATTTCATTTCTACCTATCTATTGATTGGCCAAGATTAAATTCTTTGGCCAATATTTATTTTCTAACCTATCAACAAAAATTCAAAATTGTATAATCATGCTTAAATTGTATGATTGAACAAACCTATCTGAAAATTAGTGGCATTTTGATTTGCAGCACTTTCATTATTACTTCTTTTTTGGGTTTATCTTTCTTCTTCTTTTTCCTTTTTTTTATACCCTATTTTCTTTTCTTTTTCATATTGTTGTACCTCAAGAAACAATCCCTTCGCTGTGGTAAGGAATCAATGCTCGAGACATTTTTAAATATATGTCACAAATTTAAGATATCAGATGGTCTTTGTTAAGCACCTTTGGAAATTAATTATTTATAACCCTCAATGATTTAATATAATGAAAGATTTCACAATGCCATTATCTATTGATATTACTTGAAATGGAAGGAAGAAAATGGAATGGAAACTTAAAATGATATGTTGGATAATAGAATCTATCACTTTAAATCTCATACTGAGAGGGGGGGGGGGGGGGGCGGGTGAATCAGTATTTAGGGCATACTCAAATCTTTTTAATTTTTCATGCTCTAAAACCCATACGCTACTTTACTTAATCAGACTCGCGTATATACACGGATACCCTTCACAAAACTCGCGTATATGCAGAGATCTAATTAATTCATTACTTAGATCCTTGCATTTATTCATTCATCAGATGTTTATATAGCAACAGACATGTGCAGTAATAACAGAGTAAATCATCACAGATAAGCATCACACATGAACACCAGGATTTTAGGTGGAAACCCAAGTCGGGAGAAGACCACCGCTGCCGTTGTCTCAGCCTTCAATATTTTATTATAAAGAAAACATGTTACAACTATGTACTGGCGTAGAATCATACCAGTACGCAGGCACCCACCTGTGCTCGTTTACCAGCCTCTCTTAGAAGGGAGCTATGACCCCCTGCTCTCGCTTACCAGCCTCTCCTGGAAGGGAGCTACGACCCCCTTCTCTCGTTTACCAGCCTCACCTGGAAGGGAGCTACAACCCCCTGACTGAAGGCTACAACCCTCAGCACCACCATGGACCACGTTTCATCAGTGCCTGCAACGGATCCAGGCTTCAATGAGCACAACACGGTACTTTCTTCATGTTTTAGGACGGACCCACTCCACACATTTAAGCTCAATCATACATCAAACTGATACATTGACAGATAGCAGTAAACCAACAGAACAGATCAGACATCTCATACCACAAACTTCAGCAAACCCTAGTTTTGCATACGCGCTTTCCTTTCACTGATACCGCATATATACGCGCTCCCATTCACATCAACCTGCGTATACATCTGCACATTACAGACCAACCCATACACGCTTTCTCTTCATAAAACCCGCGTATATACGCGATTTCATTGCAACAAACTAGCGTATAGATCTTCAGACATTATAGAGCAACATAATTCTTTAGATCAGATATTCAGTACAGATTTAACCCTTTACTTCAGACAGATGTTCGCCTCATCTTAGATCTAAATATACCATAAACAGATCTAGAAGATACAAGTACATTTCAGATCTAGATTCCCTTCTTCATCATTTTCTTCATAGGTGCATCACAAATTCAGATCTATCATCAAACTGTTACACTTTCCATACTGACATACTTCAGAGTGAAGTATCCATTCAAACCCAGACTTGCACACCCACTTTGCACAATGATTTTCATCTCCTTATATAGGTTTACCCTTTTTCAATACCATGAGCCAAAACCACACTACTTCCGATGGTATTCCTGGACGGGATCAAATAGACAACCCAGCGCTCAATACAATGGGTCAATACCATGGTAGTTACCCCTGGTTTTACAAATTTAGAGCGCTTTTTCCCATACGCGACTTGGCACGTTATTTCCCACGTGCATACCTTTCATCGTCTGAACAAATCGCGTATGCCTTGGAACGTACTCTTTTCATCATGTTACGGCACATACGCTTGTTCTTTGTCCTTCTAGCGGGTTGCTCTGTAGACACATCATATCACATCAGATTTACATCATTACCAGGTCCATCAAGTCAAGAATAACTTCATCAAGTAGGTTGCCATCATCTTCATCAAGTGTTTCCATCATCTTCATCAAGTGGGTTGCCATCAAGGACAACACATTGCATCATATTGCCAAAAATCTCCCCCTTTGGACTTGATGGCAACAACGATGGTGTTTGATCACCACAACAGATAGATACATTAAGCATAACCATTATTCTCCCCTTATTCAAACACCATGTCACTCTCCCCCTTTGACATCAAGGGCAAAGGGCGGATCAATACCAACACAAGGTTTTTCTCCTCATGTAGACTCCATGCTCCATGTAGATCTGATGTGCACTGAAGTTTCCATGCTCCCCCTGAGTTCATGCTGAATCTTCAAACATATTTTTCAATGAAGTACATGACTCTATGACCTTCCTATCACCAAGGACTCATACTTACATCAAAGATCCAACCAAGTGGATTTACACAATTTGACTCAACTACCCAACCAAGAGGGTTTACACATTTTGACTCAAGTACCCAACCAAGTGGGTTTACATATTGGATCAAGTCCTTACATGAATGAATATTACAAATTTACATCATAGGTCTCAACATGACCTTTTTCATCAAATTACAAATATGACTTTTTATGACCAATACCAGAAGGACCTCAAGAGAGATCATATTTCAGAACCATCATAATGCCAAAAATGCATTATACTCAGCAAGACTAATGCTCCCCCTGAAAATGTGCATCCAAGCCTCCTTTCCATTTCACAAAAGCTCCCCCTTTCTTTTGTGCAACCTGAAGCTCTTTCAACAGCAAGTTATCAGCAACAATTTCTGCATGATCTGTCCTTATCTCTGAATCATAAGACTTCCATCTCAGCAACGAAAAACTCTTTAGTAAAAAAGAAAACAGGACTCATCATAAGAAACCATGTAACATGTCATCATCATTTAGAACTGAGAAATAAACAGATACAGTGCCAATAATACAGTCATGAACAGTCAAACTGATGCTCCCCCTGAACCTGTGCTCCTGATCTTCAGTTGTTATACAAATTTTCTTATCATAAATGCATACGCGACTGTCGCCACTGTAACTCGCGTGTATACGCGACTTTAGTTCACTGAACCCGTGTATGGAAAGTGACACATGGAAAATTTCACATTCCTTCATCTCCTCCTGAAGTTGTACCACCTGTACCTGTCTTATTTATATCAGATGCTTTGTCAGAAATAAACATAACCAGAATAACCAAAATAACTATGAGAATCATCATACATTGCTCCCCCTGTGATGATACATTACTAATCCCTATAATGTATCTCACATCACTCCTGCAGTCATTAAGAGAAGTAAGCTTCAGAAGCGGATGACTGCAGTAGGGTCAATATTCCCTATGTTTCTGACCGGTCTTCCTTCCTTTTCCAGCTTTGCTTGAAGTTTCTTATTGTGTGCTGGAAATTGTTCAAATTCTTAGATCTGTTCATCCTGCATTCTTTTTCTACATGCCCATACTTGTTACAAGCATAACATCTTATATGACCAGAGAAGTAAGCATAAGGATCATAGTGTGTTTCTCTGTTCTTCCTTCTATTGCAACCAGCTGCTTTATGACCATACTTGTTGCATGAAAAACAATATCCCTTGAAGCAACCATAGTACCTTTCTGAATAAAATCTGTTTGATTGTGACTGAAATGATCTGCTTCTAAAATTTGCTACAACATGCCCATAATTATGACATTTAAAGCATTCAACATTAGTGAATGATTTCCTTTGAGTATTCATGATTGTTGGTTTACCTTTTGTTTCTTTCAATGCTTTGACATCCTTTGAATCTTTAGCACTTCCTTGTGAACTACATTCTCCTTTAACTGTTTCATGAAAACCCATACCAAGTTTGATAGAAGGAGACCTTTGACTACTAAGAATATTGTCCAGAATCTTAGTACTATCTTGAAACCTTAAGAGTTTATCCTTTTCTTCTAGTTTACCTTTGAGAATGTTTACCTCAACCTCCAATTTTTGGCATTGCTTCATCATGCTTTCTTCAACCCTTTTTCCTTCTTCTACTTGATCATTCAAATTTAAAATCTCTTCTTTCAACCCATTTTCTTGCTCTTCAAAGATTTGTAAAAGTTCTTCATTCTTCTTATTTGATTTTTCCAGATCTGTTTTGAGTGAGATGATTTCTGCTTCACGTCCTTCCTTTTCAAATGATTGTAGAAGTTCTTCATTCTTCTTATTTGATGCTTCAAGGTCTGCTTTCAGAGAGATGATTTCTGCTTCAAGTCCTTCACTGTGATTGGTTACTTTGTCCTGAGTCTTTGATACATTTCTATCTGTCCCTTCATTGTTTCTATCTGTTCATTCAATCTAGAGATCACATCCTTGAGGATAGATTCCCTCCTTTTAAATTGATCCCAAAAATTACTTTCATCATTGATCTTGAGATTTTCTTCTAGACTTATATTGTTACTTTCACTATCTTCATCATTGCATGCACAAGTGAGTGGATTACAAGAACAACAATCAATACCTGTTTCCTCTTCTTTATTTTCTGCTGCACATGTTTTCTGAGATATCTTCTTTTCTTGAGTAGCCTTCTTCTTTTGCTTCTTTTCCATGAGCACTAGCAGATCTTGGTCAGAATCTTCTTCATCTTCACTTGACACTTCATTTGCATAATAACTCTTTCTCTTTTCAAATTGTTTCCCTTTATCATGATTATCTTCATAAGGACATTTAGCAGCATAATGACCAACTTTTCCACAAGCAAAACACTTGAAGGGAAGCTTACCTTTGAATCTTCCAGTTCCTAGTTGGAGTTTTCTCACAAAATTTGCTTCTTCTTCTTTTGATATATAATTTGATTCCTTGACATCTGCCTTTTCTTTTCCTTTTGCACACACCTTAAAAGCAACTTCTTTGATTTGAGAGGGACCTCCTTGTCTCATTTCATAAGCAGTCAGAATACCATGTAGTTGAACAATAGTAAGAGTTTGCAGATCTTTCCTTTCTTCAATAGCTGATACTTTTGACTCAAATTTTGAAGTCGGAGATCTTAAGACTTTTTCCACCAGAGTAGTGTCGGTAATGGTTTCATCCAAACTTCTCATACGATTTACAATATCATCTAGATGTAAAAAGAAACTGGAAATACTCTCATCACTATGCATCCTTAAATTTTCATATTCAATTCTGAGAGTTTGGAGTTTTGCACTTTTACCTTTGTATCTCCTTCATAGCTCAGAATGATTTTGTCCCATATTTCTTTTGCTGAATTTAGCTGCATCACTTTAGCAAATTCTGGTTCAGACATGCTTCCTAACAAAACATTGACTACTTTGGCATTGACTTCATATTTCTTCCTTTCTGCTGCATCAGTAGGAATACTTGCCGGATACTGATAACCTTCTTCCACGATTGCCCATACTTCTGCACCAAGACTTTGCAGATATGCTTTTGTTCGTATCTTCCAGAATAACAGATTATTTCCATTGAATAGAGGTGGTCGTATAGACATTATCCCTTCATGACTTCCCATGGCGATGGATCTCCTTTAAGCGATCAAGCTTCTGCAGAAGGACCTGCTCTGAAACCAATTGTTGGGAAAAATAATGAGAGGGGAGGGTGAATCAGTATTTAGGGCATACTCAATTCTTTTACTTTTTCATGCTCTAAAACCCATACGCTACTTTACTTGATCAAACTCGCGTATATACGCGGATACCCTTCACAAAACTCGCGTATATGTAGAGATCTTAATATGCAATTAATTCATTACTTAGATCCTTGCATTTATTCATTCATTAGATGTTTATATAGCAACATACATGTGCAGTAATAACAGAGTAAATCATCACACATAAGCATCACACACGAACACTAGGATTTTAGGTGGAAACCCAAGTCGGGAGAAAACCACCGCTGCCGTTGTCTCAGCCTTCAATATTTTATTATAAAGAAAAAATCTTACAACTATGTACTGGCGCAGACTCATACCAGTACGCAGGCACCCACCTGCTCTCGTTTACCAGCCTCTCCTGGAAGGGAGCTAGGACCCCCTACTCTCGTTTACCAGCCTCACCTGGAAGGGAGCTACGACCCCCTACTCTCGTTTACCAGCCTCCCTGGAAGGGAGCTACGACCCCCTGCTCTCGTTTACCAGCCTCACCTGGAAGGGAGCTACAACCCCCTGACTGAAGTCTACAACCCTCAGCACCACCATGGACCACGTTTCATTAATTTTCACACTGGATCCAACAGCTTCAATAGAGCACAACTTGCAGGCCACTTTTCATCATATTCTCAGACTGGACCCACTCCACACATTTAAGCTCAATCATACATCAAACTGATACATTGACAGATAGCAGTAAACCAACATAACAGATCAAACATCTCATACCACAAACTTCAGCAAACCCTAGTTTTGCATACGCACTTTCCTTTCACTGATACTGCGTATATATGCGCTCCCATTCACATCAACCTGCGTATACATCTGCACATTACAGACCAACCCATACGCGCTTTCTCTTCATAAAACCCACGTATATACGTGATTTCGCTGCAACAAAATAGCGTATAGATCTTCAGACATTATAGAGCAGCATACTTCTTCAGATCAGATATTCAGTACAGATTTAACCCTTTACTTCAGACAGATGTTCGCCTCATCTCAGATCTAAATATACCATAAACAGATCTAGAAGATACAAGTACATTTCAGATCTAGATTCCGTTCTTCATCATTTTCTTCATAGGTGCATCACAGATTCAGATCTATCATCAAACTGTTACACTTTCCATACTGACATACTTCAGAGTGAAGTATCCATTCAAACCCAGACTTGCACACCCACTTTGCACAATGATTTTCATCTCCTTATATAGGTTTACCCTTTTTCAATACCATGAGCCAAAACCATACTACTTCCGATGGTATTCCTGGACGGGATCAAATAGACAACCCAACGCTCAATACAATTGGTCAATACCATGGTAGTTACCCCTGGTTTTACAAATTTAGAGCGTTTTTTCACATACGCGACTTGGCACACTATTTCCCGCGTGCATACGCTACTTCGTCTAGACAAATCCGCGTATGCCTTGAGACATACTCTTTTCATCATGTTCTGGCACATACTGACATTCCTTTCATCATTACAACTGAGTTTCTCTGTAGACACATCATATCACATCAGATTTACATCATTACCAGGTCCATCAAGTCAAGAATAACTTCATCAAGTAGGTTTCCATCATCTTCATCAAGTGTTGCCATCATCTTCATCAAGTGGGTTGCCATCAAGGACAACACATTGCATCATATTGCCAACAACTTGAAATGGAAGGAAGAAAATGGAATGGAAACTTAAAATGATATGTTGGATAATAGAATCTATCACTTTAAATCTCATAAAGAACTTTATAGAGAGAAAATAGTTGGAGTGAAGGAGCACACATTAAGGACATTTAACTCTTACTTACAAACTATAAAAAGAGACCTGCAACTACATTACTTCACTTCATTCACAGAAGAATAAACACATGACGAAACTGGAAAATCGCATCAATATCAACAGGTGCAAGAAAATTGATTTCCTTTCATTAATTTTCAGAAAATTCAGTACAAAATTGCAGTCCTCCAGAGGTCCAAAACTCGGAAACTCCACCCAATCCAATTTCTGGGCTTTTATCTTTTTGCCTCACGAGTCATCTACATAATCAATTATAAAACTGATTTATAACATAGTTAATAAAATATTTTTGACAGTCTTCCTTTCAAAATTCTCTTATAGATAATGAAATTGAATTTTTGAATTAACATTATATATATTATTAATAATAATATATATAGTATATTTAAAGGCTTTTTTTTATACAAGCTTTATACATTTGAACACTAGCATTTAACTAGACTCCTAATACATAAAATAAATTAATGAAGGAGGATAACATTTTCAATGTACGGTTGTAGAGATAATGAATATGGATGGCGTGTGGGTCCCATTGTCTTGTACGCACATAACTTTCCCGAAACCATAAACTAATTGCGGAGGCACCTTTGGTGGTTTCCAGAAATTAATAGAGTGATGTCGCATTGAATATCAATCGTCGATTTCTTTGATGACAGTTTGGGAAAAACTATTTACAAGACCACTTCGTCGCATATGTAACGTACAACATGTGTTTCCGGGTTGCTGTTTATTTGAGGAACTAATAACATGAACAATCAATTTAATGACATTTGCTGGAATGATAATTCTTTTTGTGAAAATTTGTTCCTTTTGGTAAACAGCTTCATCTATTTTCCTCTTTAATTCATCATTTTGTTCTGTTCCTTCTCTCACAGCATTCGCTATATGAATTCTCCAAATCGGCTTTTGATGTTTCAACCATCTTGCTTACTTATCATAATTAAGCTCCATATTCAGTGTCAGAAGTTTTTCTATGTAAAGGAAGTGCGACGATACAGTTGCTCCGGTCATTATCTCCCTCTTTTCTTAACACAGTGCTTGCATCCTTGAAAAATTCCTTCACCAACTAATAATATCTGATGAAACTCAGAATAATGCTTGATACTTCTGTCCATGCCAGGAATTTACAACTTGCAGGACGTTTTTAATCAAACTGGAATTTAAGGAACTAGCAAAATATCTAAAACCACTTTGAACTTTTGGACAATTCCCTTGATTAAGTCAATTGGGGTCACTCTACAAAAAACCCATATCGTGGATTCTTGAAATTGTTCTCCGTTTTCCCGCAATTTGAAATCGAAAATCCTGTGTTGGTAATGTCTGCATTTTCAAAACTTTGACTTTTCATTTACATCAATATATTTGCTCAAGACTTTAAATTTTAAACACATGTGAAAATATGATTTCCCACAGATCATATGTGGTTACTCATAGATTTTCTTCGCCGCATTCTCATATTTTCAAACTTCTACAGCCTTTTTCTATATAGAAAATTTTCAGCATCATCAATTCTTGAGCAATCAACCAACTAAAGAACTTGTAATTATGTACATCACTTCCAATCTCGTGAAGACTCCTCTCTATAATTTTATAGAAGATGCGTAATATAAATGCCTTTATTTAGAAACAAAATCGACCCACAGCTTTTAAGGCTTCGTCTGTGAAATTTATACACTATAAGTGCAAATAATTTGAAGCAGTGCAACCCTGAGCTATTACCAGCAATCCAATATCATTAAAAGAGTTAGAATCTAGGGTTAATTTTTCAAGAGAGTGACAGTGAACTCCAACAAATTCCATAGTCTTATCATTTATCCTTGCACATGTTGTAATGCCAATTTTAGTATCTTTGAATAGCCAATTGCTAGTGATGTCATCCCTCTATCTGTCAAACCCTCACAAAACAAAGATAACAATCCTCAAGTTGTTTGCATTGTTCTCCTACAACTGTAAGACCTTGATCACTTATATAGCAACCATGTAAATATAAGGCCTTCAAAACTCTAAAATTTTGAGCCACTGATGCTAGGCCAAAACTTGTGACTGTAGAGCACCCTGCTGGACTAGCAGGCCTATACATCCATTGGGATTGTCTAAGGCCCCTATTCAAAAAGTGTGTCTTCTTGCACTTTCTAGCTGATACCATCTCTTTAGACAAGAGAAAAAGAATCCATATCTGACCTCTTTCCATATAAATGTCTCAAAAACCTTGAATTTCTCAGACCCTCTCTTGAATTTTAGCTGAGTCAAATTGTGCTACAACATCTGGCTCCAATTAGGGACAACACTTCGATAGCAAAGTGCTGAGAACTTGTAGATTAGTAGCCTTTATTGGGCATGGAGTCAAAGAGAACTTGTAGATCAGTAGCCTTTATTGGGCATGGATTCAAGTCAAACTAAATTTTCTCCCAATCCAAATCTCTGAAAATTTCAAACTTCTCTGAAACCTCTCTCTTCCAGGATCTTTATTCTTGAAACGAAAATGCTAAACTAGAAACACTGCAACAAGGAATGCTCAACTCCTGAGCTTATTTATGTACAACTCCTATATATATATGCATGGCTGAACTTAATCAGGTGAAGTCAACCTTCCAATGGAACCAACCTAACATCTGTATGTTAGACTTAATACCTTGATATTGCTGAAATTTAAAAATCAAAATAGGAATGTACCATGAAAATTTTCCATTTACAAAACTTTGTACATACCCTTGCATAAAAGCTTGTTGTTGATCAAAGAAATTTGTCATATACTCAACCACTAGATCATAAAACTGATGAAACAAAATTTCAGCTACCTCCTTTTCTTGAAAATTTTGCTGATGTAGACTTATTTGAACAGGGAAACTTCCTTCATTGTTTGACTCCTCAATTTGGAATTGTGTGCGAGGAACTTGATTGCCATTTTCTATAGGCAGGCATTTAGGTTGAAAAGAGAAATCCAAGTTTTATTCCCTATAATGCTTATATAATGCCAATTCTAGACAAAAATCTTCCTGCTCCTACAAACATACCTGAGAAGCTCCACTAGTTTCCCCTCTATTCACAAAATCATTAAAATTATGAAAATTGTAATGATCTTCCAGGCATTCATCGTGTAATTCAGTTGTTGCAACGAATGTTTGACCAGAATATTCAAAATGCTTAGATTCTTGTGTTTCAACAATACAAGAATCCTCTGACACCTTTTGAAAATCCTTGTTTACCTTTGAATTTGCATTCTCTTGTAAAGAAATCCCAATGTTTTCCTGACAGGGCCTCTTGTCTTCAACAAAACTTGTTCTTTCAACATGACAGGAAAAGTTTCTACAAGCCCACACATTATCTTCAATTTCTTGTGCATAAAGAAACATTAGCTTCAAAGTGCAAGGCTTTCTCTCCTTGAGATAAAAAGCCAAGACAATAGAAAGAGTCCTCAAATATGAAACCATAGCTGCTACTTCAGGGGGTTGAATTTCTTTTGGCATGCTAAAATGAATTTTTTGAAACCTCCCATTAAACTCAGCGATTAATTCATTGCTCTGCCTCTGGATAGAATATAGTTCCAAAAGGTGTTTTTCATATGACTTATGCTCGTCCCAATATTTAAGAAAGATATCTTGAAAACCTTGCCATGAACTAATTGGACTTGCTTCCAAACATTGGAACCATTGCTGAGCATCCTACTTTAATGAATGACAAAACATCCTTAAAGCCATGTCTTCATAAATAATTTGAAATTTGTCCAAAAAGTACTCAAATTCCAAGATATATTGTTCATCTGAGATATCCTCATCCTCTCCAGAGAAACTTGGAAAAAAATTGAATCCTTTTGAAGGATACTGATGAAGAATTGTGGGCAGCTTTAGGGGTTTAAATATTTGTTTTTTTTTTAGCTGAAAAACAGTCAATTGCTTGTGAGGCAAAATATTATATCCAAAGATGATGAATCATCACCTTTATGCCCAAACTGTGACTGATTATCTTTAGGAATTGTAATGCAACACTCATCTCTCCTCTCATATTTAGGAGATAAAGTTGTGTCAAGATCAATAATACAAGCAGAAGAAAAATCATCTTTTTCCAATAAAGAATGCACTTTTTTGGCTTTACAATCTTCTGAGAATATAAAGCAAGAAAAAATATTTTTGACATGTAAGGGAAATTATACCACTAAACTAATAGTAAAAAATAGAACTTCGCTTAAAAAATTCAAACTCTGATATTTGTGTTTTCCACGGTGCTTTCTAATTTTCTTGCCCGCAGAATTCCTCATCTAAGGAGGCCTTCATCAGTGGAGTCGCCAGGTGAATAATAACCAACCAAATTTTATATCTAAGTCTTGTTCACCATCAAGAATAAGGGACTATGAGACCTCATGTGTGGCCTTTTAAAAGCCGAAATTCTGAAAAAGAATAAACTTAGCCGAATATTTCCTCCTCACTGAACAACCAGAGGAAATAGAAAGAAAACCCAGGGAAATGAACTTCACTTCTTCGTTCCCCGGCAACAGCACCAAAAAATGTTGTACCTCATGAAACAATTCCTTGGCTGTGGTAAGGAATCAATGTTCAAGACATTTTTAAATATATGTCACAAATTTAAGATATTAGATGGTCTTTGTTAAGCACCTTTGGAAATTAATTATTTATAACCCTCAATGATCTAATATAATGAAAGATTTCACAATGCCATTATCTGTTGATATTACTTGAAATGGAAGGAAGAAAATGGAATGGAAACTTAAAATGATATGCTGGATAACATAATCTATCACTTTAAATCTCAGAAAGTACTTTATAGAGAGAAAATAGTTGGAGTGAAGGAGCGCACATTAAGGACATTTAACTCTTACTTACAAACTGTAAAAAGAGACCTACAGCTACATTACTTCACTTCATTCACAGAATAATAAACACATGATGAAACTGGAAAAACGCATCAACATCAACAGGTGCAAGAAACTTAATCTCCTTTCATTAATTTTCAGAAAATTCAGTACAAAATTGCAGTCCTCCAGAGGTCCAAAACTCAGAAACTCCTCCCAATCCAATTTCTGGGCTTTATCTTTTTTCCTCACAAGTCATCTACATAATCAGTTATAAAACTGATTTATAAAACAGTTAATAAACTATTTTTGACAGTCTTCCTTTCAAAATTCTCTTCGAAATAATGAAATTGAATTTTTGATTTAACATTATATGTATTATTAATAATAATATATATAGTATAGTTAAAGGCTTCTTTTTCTACAAGCTTTATGCATTTGACCACTAGCATTTAACTAGACTCCTAATACATAAAATAAATCAATGAAGGAGGATCACATTTTCAATGTACGGTTGTAGAGATAATGAATATGGATGGCGTGTGGGTCCCATTGTCTTGTATAGACATAACTTCCCCAAAACCATAAACCACTTGCGGAGGCATCTTTGGTGGTTTCCAGAAATTAATAGAGTGATGCCGCATTGAATATCAATCATTTATTTATTTGATCGCAGTTTGGGAAAAACCATTTACGGGACCACTTTTATGCATATGTATAGTACAGCTTGTGCTTCTGGGTTGACATTGATTTGAGGAACTAATAACATGAACCATCAATTAGATGATATTTGCTTGAATGATAATTCTGTTTGTGAAAATTCGTTCCTAAATTTGGTAAACGACTTCATCTATTTGCCTCTTTAATTCATCATTTTGTTATGTTCCTTCTCTAACAGCATTCGCTATATGAATTCTCCAAATCAACTTTCGATGTTTCAACCATCTTGCTTACTTATCAGAATTAAGCTCCATATTCAGTGTCAGAAGTTTTTCTATGTAAAGGAAGTGCGGCGATACAGCTGCTCTGGTCATTATCTCCCTCTTTTCATAACACAGTGCTTGCATTCTTGAAAAATTCCTTCACCAACTAATAATATCCGATGAAACTCAGAATAATGCTTGATACTTTTGTCCATGCTAGGAATTTACAACTTGCAGGACGTTTTTAATAAAACTGGCATTTAAGGAACTGGCGAAATCTCTGAAACCACTTTTAATTTTTGGAAAATTCTCACGAATAAGTCAATTAGGGTCATTCTGCAAAAAAACCCATGTCGCAGATTCTTGAAATTGTTCTCCGTTTGCCCGCAATTTGAAATCGAAAATCCTGTTTTGGGAATGTCTGCGTTTTCAAAACTTTGACTTTTCATTTACATCAGTATATTTGCTCAAGGCTTTAAATTTTAAACGCATGTGAAAATATGATTTCCCATAGATCATATGTGGTTACTGATAGATTTTCTTCGCCGCATTCTCATATTTTCAAATTTCTACAGCCTTTGGCTATATAGCAAATTTTCAGCATCATCAATTCTTGAGCAATCAACCAACTAAACAACTTGTAATTGTGTACATCACTTCCAATCTCGTGAAGACTTTTGCCTATAATTTTATAGAAGATTTGTAATATAAATACCTTTATTGAGATACATAATCGACCCATAGCTTTTAAGGCTTTGTCTGTGAAATTTATACACTGTAAGTGCAAATAATTTGAAGCAGTGCAACCCTAAGCTATTACCAACAATCCAACATCATTAACAGAATCAGAATCTAGGGTTAATTTTCAAGAGAGTGACAGTGAACTCCAACAAATTCCATAGTCTTATCATTTATCCTTGCACATGTTGTAATGCCAATTTTAGTATCTTTGAATAGCCAATTTCTAGTGATGTCATACCTCTATCTGTCAAACCCTCACAAAACCGAGATAACAATCCTCAAGTTGTTTGCATTGTTCTCCTACAACTGTAAGACCTTGATCACTTATATAGCAACCCTGTAAATATAAGGCCTGCAAAACTCTAAAATTTTTAGCCACTGATGCAAGGCCAAAACTTGTAACTGTAGAGCACCCTACTGGACTAGCAGGCCTATACATCCATCGGGATTGTCTGAGGCCCCTATTCAAAAAGTGTGTCTTCTTGCACTTTCTAGCTGATACCATCTCTTTAGACAAGAGCACAAGAATCCATATCTCAACTCTATCCATATAAATGTCTCAAAAACCTTGAATTTCTCAGACCCTCTCTTGAATTTTAGCTGAGTCAAATTGTGCTACAACATCTGGCTCCAATTGGGGACAACACTTTGGTAGAAAAGTGCTGAGAACTTGTAGATCAGTAGCCTTTATTTGGCATGGAGTCAAAGAGAACTTGTAAATTAGTAGCCTTTATTGGGCATGGATTCAAGTCAAACTAAATTTTCTCCCAATCCAAAATCTCTGAAAATTTAAAACTTCTCTGAAACCTCTATCTTCCAGGATCTTTATTCTTGAAATGAAAATTCTAATCTAGAAATACTGCAACTGGGAATGCTCAACTCCTGAGCTTATTTATGTATAACTCCTATATATATATATATATATGCATGGTTTAACTTAATTAGGTGAAGTCAACCTTCCAATGGAACCAACCTAACATCTGTATGTTAGACTTAATACCTTGATACTACTAAAATTTAAAAATCAAAATAGGGATATACCATGAAAATTTTCCATATACAAAACTCTGTACATACCCTTGCATAAAATCTTGTTGCTGATCAAAGAAATTTGTCATATACTAAACCACTAGATCATAGAACTGATGAGTCAAAATTTCAGCTGCCTCCTTTTCTTAAAATTTGTACTGATGTAGACTTCTTTGAACATGGCAACTTCCTTCATTGTTTGACTCCTCAATTTGGAATTGTTTGTGAGGAACTTGATTTCCATTTTCTATAGGCAGGAATTTAGGTTGAAAAGAGAAATCCAAGTTTTATTCCCTATAATGCTTATATAATGCCAATTCTCAACAAAAATCTTCCTGCTCCTGAAAACATACCAGAGAAGCTCCACTAGTTTCCCCTCTATTCCCAAAATCATTAAAATTATGAAAATTGTAATGATCTTCTAGGCTTTCATCGTGTAAGTTAGTTGTTGCAACGAATGTATGACCAAAATCTTCAAAATGCTCTGTCACCTCTGTCACCTTTTGAAAATCCTCTGTCACCTTTTGAAAATCCTTGTTCACCTCTGAATTTTCATTCTCTTGTAAAGCAATCCCAATGTTTTCTTGACAGGCCCTCTTGTTTTCAACAAAACTTGTTCTTTCAACATGACAGGAAAAATTTCTACAAGCCCACACATTATCTTCAATTTCCTGTGCATAAAGAAACATTAGCTTCAGAGTGCAAGGCTTTCTCTCCTTGAGATAAAAATCCAAGACAATAGAAAGAGCCCTCAAATAGTAAACCATAGCTGCTACTTCAGGGGGTTGAATTTCTTTTGGCATGCTGAAATAATTTTTTTGAAACCTCTTATTAAAATCAGTGATTGATTCATTGCTCTGCCTCTGGATAGAATATAGTTCCAAAAGGTGTTTTTCATATGACTTACGCTTGCCCCAATATTTAAGAAAGGTATCCTGAAAACCTTGCCATGAACTAATTGAACTTTCTTCCAAACACTGGAACCATCGCTGAGCATCCTGCTTTAATGAATGACAAAACATCCTTAAAGCCATGTCTTCATAAATAATTTTAAATTTGTCCAAAAAGTACTCAAATTCCAAGATATGTTGTTCAGCTAAGATATCCTCATCCTCTCCAGAGAAACTTGGCAAAATTTTGGATCCTTTTGAAGGATACTGATGAATAATTGTGGGCAGCTTTAGGGGTTTAAATATTTGTTTTTTTTTTAGCTGAAAAACATTCAATTGCTTGTGAGGAAAAATATTATATCCAAAGATTATGAATCATCATCTTTATGCCCAAACTATGACTGATTATCTTTAGGAATTGTAATGCAACATTTATCTCTCCTCTCATATTTAGGAGATAAAGTTGTGTCAAGATCAATTATAAAAGCAGAAGAAAATTCATCTTTTTCCAATAAAAAATGTACGTTTCGGGCTTTACAATATTCTAAGATTATAAAGCAAGAAAAAATCTTTTTGACTTGTAAGGGAAAATATACCACTAAACTGATAGTAAAAAATAGAACTTCGCTTAAAAACTCAAACTCTGATATCTGTGTTTTCCACGGTGCTTTCTCATTTTCTTGCCTGCAGAATTCCTCATCTAATGAGACCTTCATCAGTGGAGTCGCCAGGTGAATAATAAACAACCAAATTTTATATCTAAGTCTTGTTCACCATCAAGAATAAGGGACTATGAGACCTTGTGTGTGGCCTTTTAAAAGCCAGAATTCTGAAAAAAGAATAAACACAGCCGAATATTTTCTCCTCACTGAACAACCAGAGGAAATAGAAAGAAAACCCAGGGAAATGAACTTCGCTTCTTCATTCCCTGGCAACAACGCCAAAAAATGTTGTACCTCAAGAAATAATCCCTTGGTTGTGGTAAGGAATCAGTGCTCGAGACATTTTTAAATATATGTCCCAAATTTAAAATATCAGATGGTCTTTGTTAAGCACCTTTGGAAATTAATTATTTATAACCTTCAATGATCTGATATAATGAAAGATTTCACAATGCCATTCTCTGTTGATATTACTTGAAATGGAAGGAAGAAAATGGAATGGAAACTTAAAATGATATGTTGGATAACAGAATCTATCACTTTAAATCTCAGAAAGAACTTTATAGAGAGAAAATAGTTGGAGTGAAGGATCGCACATTAAGGATACTTACAAATTGTAAAAAGAGACCTGCAACTACATTACTTCACTTCATTGACAGAAAAATAAACACATGATGAAACTGGAAAAATGCATCAACATCAACAGGTGCAAGAAACTTGATCTCCTTTCATTAATTTTCAGAAAATTCAGTACAAAATTGTAGTCCTCCAGAGGTCCAAAACTAGGAAACTCCACCCAATCCAATTTCTGGTTTTTATCTTTTTTCCTCACGAGTCATCTACATAATCAGTTATAAAACTGATTTATAAAACAGTTAATAAACTATGTTTAACATTCTTCCTTTCAAAATTCTCTTCGAAATAATGAAATCGAATTTTTGATTTAACATTATATATATTATTAATAATAATATATATAGTATAGTTAAAGGCTTCTTTTTCTACAAGCTTTATGCATTTGAACACTAACATTTAACTAGACTCTTAATACATAAAATAAATTAATGAAAGAGGATCACATTTTCAACATACCGTTGTAGAGATAATGAATAGGGATGGCGTGTGGGTCCCATTGTCTTATACGCACATAACTTCCCAAAACCATAAACCACTTGTGGAGGCACCTTTGGTGGTTTCCAATGTCCATAAATTAATAAAGTGATGTTGCATTGAATATCAGTCGTCGATTTCTTTGATGGCAGTTTGGAAAAACCCCTTTACATGACCACTTCTTCGCATATGTATCGTATAGCTTGTGCTTCCGGGTTGTCGTTGATTTGAGGAACTAATAACATGAACCATCAATTAGATGATATTTGCTGGAATGATAATTCTGTTTGTGAAAATTTGTTCCTTTTGGTAAACGACTTCATCTATTTGCCTCTTTAATTCATCATTTTGTTATGTTCCTTCTCTAACAGCATCCGCTATATGAATTCTCCAAATCAGCTTTCGATGTTTCAACCATCTTGCTTACTTATCAGAATTAAGCTCCATATTCAGTGTCAGAAGATTTTCTATGGAAAGGAAGTGCGGCTATACAACTGCATAGATCATTAGCTTCGTCTTTCTTAACACAGTGCTTGCATCCTTGAAAAATTCCTTCACCAACTAATAATATCCGATGAAACTCAGAATAATGCTTGATACCTCTGTCCATGCCAGGAATTTACAACTTGTGAGACGTTTTTAATAAAACTGGCATTTAAGGAACTAGCGAATCTCTAAAACCACTTTGAATTTTTTGACAATTTACGCGTTAAAGTCAATTGGGGTTATTATGCAAAAAAACCCATGTCGTGGATTCTTGAAATTGTTCTCCGTTTGCTCGCAATTTGAAATCGAAAATCCTGTGTTGGGAATATATGTTTTTTCAGAACTTTGACTTTTCATTTACATTAATATATTTGCTCAAGACTTTAAATTTTAAACGCATGTAAAAATATGATTTCCCACAGATCATATGTGGTTACTCATAGATTTTCTTCACCACATTCTCATATTTTCAAATTTCTACATCCTTTTGCTATATCGCATATTTTTAGCATCATCTATTCTTAAGCAATCAACCAACTAAAGAACTTGTAATTGTGTACACCACTTCCAATCTCGTGAAGACTCCTGCCTATAATTTTATAGAAGATGCGTAATATAAATTCCCTTATTGAGATATAGAATCGACCCACAACTTTTAAGGCTTCGTCTATGAAATTTATACACTGTAAGTGCAAATAATTTGAAGCAATGTAACTCTAAGCTATTACCAACAATCCAACATCATTAACAAAATCAGAATCTAGGGTTAATTTTTCAAGAGAGTGACAATGAACTCCAACAAATTCCATAGTCTTATCTTTTATCCTTGCACATGTTGTAATGCCAATTTAAGTATCTTTGAATAGCCAATTACTAGTGATGTCATACCTCTATCTGTCAAACCTTCACAAAACTGAGATAACAATCCTCAAGTTGTTTGCATTGTTCTCCTACAGCTGTAAAACCTTGATCACTTATATAGCAACCCTGTAAATATAAGGCCTTCAAAACTTTAAAATGTTGAGCCACTGATGCTAGGCCAAAACTTGTGACTGTAGAGCACCCTGCTAGACTAGCAGGCCTATACATCCATCGGGATTGTCTGAGGCCCCTATTCAAAAAGTGTGTCTTCTTGCACTTTCTAGCTGATATCATCTCTTTAGACAAGAGCACAAGAATCCCTATCTGACCTCTGTCCATATAAATGTCTCAACAACCTTGAATTTCTCAGACCCTCTCTTGAATTTTAGCTAAGTCAAATTGTGCTACAACACATATTTTCTTGGGAAATCATTTGAATATTGAAATTCAAATACAATATGAAAATTTCCCTGTATGAGATGCTCATTCAGCTTGTGATACTGTAAATTACAGGAGTCTAACACATTTACTACAAGATTGACCGAAAATAAAATTGTTGATCGAGGTGACTTCTTCTCTCATATATGTTGTGATAATGTAGCAGACTATATGGCAACTTTGTTTACTTACCAGACCAATTCTTTCTCTAGGTATGTATTTACTCCTGTGGACCAATCTTTTTTGCTTTTGGTTGTGTTCATTTTTATTTTTTAAATTCAGAGAGTTGGTGTAAGATATAGCACTCAAAGGCTAGCTTGGTACCATTGGAAGGTCGACTTCGCTTGATTGAGATCAGCCATGTACATAAATAGAATATTGTACATAAATAAGCTCAGGTGTTGAGAATTTTATTTTCAATCACAATCCTTCAGTTCAATTTTCAGATGATGAATAAGTGTGCAAGTCCCAATTGGAAATATATTTCAGATTGCAAGAATGTGAGGTATCATTTTTCAAAGTCTAGGGTTTTCAGTTTAAATTGAATCCATGCCCAACTAATGCCAGTGATCTACGGTTTGCAAGCAAAACATTGTCCCGAGATGGAGCCAAATGTTGTAGCTTATTTTTCCAGCTAGAAAATTTCAAAAGGAGATTTTGAATTGTTAAAGTGGTTATCACTATGTGGGAAAAGGTGGTTCCAATCAAGTAGAGTTTGCTAAAGGCATAAACAAATTGGAAAAATTATGGATGCAAAAGGGAGAGTTTCGTACTTTTCTTTATCAGTATAAGTGGTTTTTCTTAATCCTCCATAGAATCTTCAAGGTGCAAAATTGTATTCTTTACGAGGTACAAATTTTCCTGGGAGATTCCAAGATCTGTTTCTTCCACTTTCTGTTAGAAAAACACTTTCTTGGGGATCATCTGATTCTGCAATTATTTGTATGCCTTTGAACTCTGACTCTGCATAATACAATGTTGAAATTGGTGTTCAGGGAATCAAATGCTTATTTAATAAATGTAAATATCATGGTTGTGTGGTATTGTTTTTTTTAAAGTTAGCTGAACATGTATTCTTGTCAATTAGGGAAACAATGAGAATGCAACAATGAAATAAAGAGTGGAAAAGTTAATGAATGGAATATGTCCCCGGTAAATAGTTTAGCATCACAACCAGCTTTGGTTGCTTGGAAATATCAGAATTCCAATCAGAGGGCTGAAAACAATTTAATATTGGTTGGTTAACTTGTAAAGAACACTATGTTGAGAATGGGGGAAGATTAATTATGTTTTCAGCAAGTGGAGAATACGTTTAGTGTTATTAAAAAATGTCAAAGATGGATGATTGTTGGATTGTTTGTTTGGGAAGATAGGAAATAAAAGATATCTGATAGGTATAGTATCATGGTTATTAAATCAGATTACAGTTTCCAGTGGATTGTACCCAATGAGGAAAATTAGTCGAGAAGGACATTTTATCAGTGAATCTTGGTTAGAACTTGTGAAATTGTACAAGTAAATTGGAGAGTGTGATGTTGTGCTTTCAATTTACAAAAAAAAAAACTTACCAAAGCAGAAATCACTTACACAAAAACGCAGGAACTCCCAGGTCATCAATTTAGATTTCTTATTGTGGACAGACACAAAAAAATTTAAAAATTTTGAATTCTGTGATCTGGGTTTTTGCAGAAAAGCCTAAATTGACTTCATCATGAGAAATTTCCAAAAATTCGAAGCAGTTTCAGATATTTTCCGTGTTCCTTCAAGCATCAGTTTGCATTAGAATGCCCTACACACTATGGACGGCTCAATGGAATTATTTTGATGTGTGTGATCAATTGTGATCCATATTTGGTGTCAGACATAAGTGGGTGCAATTTGTAATGGAAATTTTGATTTGGGTATTTACTAGATCCATCCATAAGGTGAAATATTAGGGGATTATAATTCGTAGGTGGTGAAAAATATCACAATATGTTGCAGATTGGTCCAAATTCTTTGCAGAATGATAGTGATATATTGTAGAAAGGAGTTGTTATTTTGTGATGGAGAAAGGTTAATAGTGAGAATTATAGAAACATGGCAGAATGGAAATAAGGGTGAGGGAAGGTGTAGCGAGGGTACTTTTAAGAGATGTGTGGAACCATCGGCATGAGACTGTGGAACTCAAAAAAGATGGCAAGCAAGTTATATTCTTCTGCATTCTCTGCTCAACACGTTGTTACAGTTATGGGGCACTCTCAGACCATCTCAAAGGAAATCTCCATGCTAGAAGGAACCAAAAGCATGAAGCAGACACTCAAGAAAGGGAATGGAAAAAGAAATGCAAGCTAGAATGTTGAGAAAACAACATGCGTCAAATTCAATTCGTGGAGATGAGAGACGATGCCACATGACTTAAAGGATTTTAACGACTCAAGTTGTCCTGAAAAGAAGAATATGAAAACCACTTATTTTTAAATCTAAGGCTAAGATCATTTACGACAACACCCTCTTCAAATTCTGGAAACCACCAGGAGTGTCCCGGCAAAAACCATATGGTTTTCATAGGACCGGGATCAATATTCACATTCAATAAAGGTTTTGACATGTGTATTTGTTCTCGCCCATAATTAAAGGGTTAATATATATTTGTATCATAAATATAAAAGGGGTTGGGGTATTGTGTTCAAACGTTTTATTTAATATTATATTATATATAATAGTAAATCTGTCATTTTTTAATTAATTACTTCAAAGCTTTAGAAAAAAGGGGGGCAAAGGAAGAGACAATGTAAAATTGTTTCATAATTAATTCAAGAGTTAGTTTGAAAATAATTCTTGGACAGTTAAATAGTTAATATAGGAGGAGAATAAAAGTGAGAAAGGAATATATTGGAAGGGTTTGGAGTCCAGTCTACATGACTGAGTATTGTAAATCAGAATATTTGGGAACCCTGAATAATATATGTCAGTTTGATTCCAGCATTGGTGTTGCAGTGATTGTTTCACTCGTGTCTCAGCATTCATATTTTTTTTTCCTCTCTTGGAAAGTGTAAGATGAATATGGAACTTTAGTTTATGTTTTAATGAATTCACTTTGTTGTACTCATTAAAATTTCATTGTAATCATTAAAAACTATTCTTGAAGCCCTTAATGAAGCGCTCTATATCCGGAAATCTCATTCATATTATTATTCTTCATCCATAATTCTTTCTACAAAATTGAACCATAGATTCTTAATGGCATGTGCCAAAAATTTGTCTCCTTCATTTTCTGCTTTACATTGCCACCCTGCAACTCTCATAGTCTTTGGTCATTCTGCTATAGAAGGCTATCGTTTCAAACCAGAAATTTTGGTTACAAGCCCTCATGGCATGTACTTCTAACCATTAATTTTAATATTTTTATCTAATTCTAAAATGTCTCAGGCACTAGTTCCCCCGTGTCCAAGAACTATCTCCTGAGGTACAACAAAACACATGCTTTAATAAGTCAATTTCTCTTACAATAAAATTTATTTTTCTTTCTTTTCATTAAATACAATTATGAAGATTGGGACTAGTTACATTCTTCAACACCTTTGACAAGAGAAGAGGTTGTCAAATGTTTGTAAAATGATTATGATTTCAAGATGACCGAGAAAGGAAAATTTTCTCTTAATCTCCCAACCAAATTGTAATTTTATTTTCTCAATTAAGAAAAAAGAAGAAAAAATTATGATAACAAGTATAGACACGAAACCCATATTATTGGCATATACATAAAATCTTAACTGAAAACCAAAATTCTTGGCAGTTTAGATTTTCACATTCCTTGTATTTTTGGACTTCCTTGTTACCCATCTTTTTATTCTAATAAATTTGCATGTCTAAAGCAGCATTTTTTTTTAGACTTGGTTTTCTTCAAGCATCATCAAGAGATAGTAGAAATAATAAAATTTCATTTCATCAATAGCATCAAATTTTCAAAAGAAACAGTTGTTGATTCAATGACATTTCGTAGCAAACTTTAAATTTTACAACTCATGTCACTCTATACTTAAGGAAGCATTAGAGCACTCTAGACCTACAACAAAGGAGAAGACATCAAATTCCAAATAGGTATGTGCTAAGTTGTGTAAAATGATGTGATATTATCTTCCATTTAAGAACATTATATTTCTAAACTCATCAAATGATTATGATACATACATTATAAAAATTGAGCAAACTCTTAGACCTTATACCACTCCCTACAATCATATAGGATATTGTCATCGTATCCCTATTTGTCACCATATAATTTATTCATTATATACAAAATCGCCTAAATTCTAATGATCCTACAAAAATGGATCTAAGGATCATGGCAATCACTTGCACAAGAGGAGAAATTTTATTATGAGTCGAAGAACGCCATAGTGATTTATTTCACTTTCAGATGACCTTGACCATGATCAAACCATTTAGCCTCATCGACCACCCCTCCATCAACTTCATCACCCTTATCGACGAGTGGCAATTTAGGATCGAAACTGCTCTTTCACCATGGATGTCATCGTTAGATCAGAGCCCAATGGAGTTAGATTTCTTCAAGCATCTCCACAAGTCAAAGATTAGTTTGAGAAAGTGGGTTGGCTTGATTTGTTTGAGAAATTTGATGGGCACAAGACAAAGGTTACAAAGGAATTTTCATGGGTGTTTGATGGGGTAGAGGCGAAGATTGTATACATTGAGATCATAATTACAGAATCCATAATGGCAGAAACAACAAGCTTACCCATAAATAGATAAAGTTGGTTCAAAAATAGGAAAATTAAAGAAAAAGATCGGGTAGCCTTCCTCTGAAACCCAGTTATGGATACTTCCATCTTCAAAAAAGGGATTCCAGTCACTACATAGAAAACTAAATGGAGAAATGCATTTCTAGTCTCATTTAGAAATTTGTAACCTGTGAGGGATGATATGGCACTATGTTTGTCTACTATGTTTGGCTCTTAATGCACTTCATTGATGTAAATGAGTTGAATTTACCATATTTTCTACTTTGTAGTCTCAGGAAAATAGATTCTAGTGTACAGCGGGATTCTAAAACCCTCAACAATGCCCTATATTATCATGCATTAATAAAAATTATTATTGAAGCACATTTAAGGACTAAGGGAGATAATTCAAAAAAAAATTGTATTCTAAAGCCATTTTTTAGAAGCTCCAAAAGAGGAATTAGTAACAAAAACCAAAAGAATTTGTCGCAAAATAGTCTCAAACCCTAACCTTGATGTCATCAATGAAGAGGAGGGTTTGACTATCAATGAAGGAGTTCATATGGGAGCTTCGCCAGAGGAATTAGATAAGTACACACTCCTTTGTCAGTTTCTAGATAAAATTAAGCAATCAAATGATAAACAAAATGTTAAAAGAAAGAAAGTCGGCTCAAAAATTAAGTAGTATTAAGCAATAAAAGAAGCAAAGAAAGTGGACAAGGAATAGGGGAAATTAGCAAGCCAGGAAACAAGAGAAAGAATATTCAAAGAAAAAGGAAACATAACTGAAGTTGAGGAGGAGTAAATGAATTTTTAAGAATTTAAATATGTAGCCACCCGAAATAGTTGACCTCGAGAAGTAATATCATAACACGAATGAAGAGACAAGATCACCACCATTTATCAAACCCAAGTCCAACTAGAAAGACACATGAAATCAACCCTATGCAACAGCAGATCCATGAATACACAGAAACACTGAATAAAAGAGTGCAACAAAAGGTAAATTCTCCTCCACGAAGTGAATATGAAGACTTTTTTAATGAAAGGGATCCCTTGATTGATGACAGACCTCAAAAAGAACATAAAATTGAAGATGCTTTGAAGCAAGAGGTATATGAGTTGGAAATATTAAACACACATCTCCAAGAATAAAATGAAGCAATAAAAATACAAAATGAAATTTTGAGGACTCGAGATGATACTATGTTGTTGAATTTGTGCCACTAGTATAAGAAAAGAAAGAAATTTAAGGCCAACAATAGGGTTATTAGACAAAAAATCAGAGGGTTGCGGAGAAAAATCTTAATGAGGAAACCAAGACTAGCACTTAATGTTAAGAGTCGAAAAGGAGGAACTGGTTTGGATATCCTAATCCAAGTTTCATAAATAATGTAGTGAACAAAACACTTTACCAATTCTGAAATTTTGATGCATGAGGGCATGCAAAACCCTCAATGTGGGGGAATATTCAAAACTTGAATTGTCTTTTTTTTTATAACATTTTACCTTATTTTCCATCCTTTTCATGACCTTTGCTACATTGTGAAGTTGAAAGGTCACTTCATATATGCTCAGACATAATAAAAGGTATAATTAATTCATGGTTTATAGTCTATTGCTTCTTTATGAAATTTAATCAAAACATTTCTATAGCTACCGAAATGCCCTCATTCTACAACTAATTAAAGATTTGTCAACTACATCCATGGTTATACAAGTTCCATCGCGTTTGAAGATAAATAAAGGATATAAGTAGATGGAAAATGTTTGACATATGGACATCCACCTATTACACTGATCTAGAAGCTCATAGGGTTCGAGAAAACTGATGGTCACACCAGAAGTCAAATTTAGTTATAATACTCCAACCTTGCATATAATTTAAAGGAATATCGTGGTGTCGTCAAGCAAGTGTGGGATTAGAATCAAAGGCTACAATATGTCAAATCTAAATATTCTCATGATTTTCTCTTCTCGTAGAAAATCATGAGAAGAATGATTCTGATTTTGGTTTAATCTCTTAGTTTTCAAACATAAACTAGCTTCTCCACTTATAACTCTTAGAACTTATTGAGGCCTCGGAATTCCATTGCCAAAACATGGGGGAAAACCTCTCGGTTTGGACCTTAAAGTAGCTCTGTTTCTGTTTGGTGTAGTGGCTCCAACTGGGGATAATGGGACCAGTTTCACAATAAGGATGATTTTGTGGGTTTTGTGAATATAACATGCAAATGGATATGATTTTAATCTATAACCATCTATCTAAACTATTTAATCTAATATATACCCGAGGTGTTTTTACTTTATGCGATCTAAAATGATATCTTTCAATTGTCAGTAATATGGATCATTTAACAGCTGAAAGAGATGAAAATTATGTAAAATGATTCTTCTAGCAAAGTATTTTGCATAGAAGAATTGTGAAAGAAATATCGCATTTATCACTATGATTACATATTCAATAAGAAACCATAGCTAAATATTAGAACAAAAGTTCATGTAATATTTATATATGATGATGTTTCAAATATATAATGCAATAAAAATATGACTGCCAATCTATAAAGTAATACTTAATACAAGTGAATAGAAGTACCATATGTATGAAGTTCTACTCATGTAAACTGACAGCAATGAATCTGCTCCTTTTCACTTTCAATCAATTTAAAGAGTACAACAATGCAACATCAGTTAAATAGATTTAATTGTCAAAAGATAACAGATGTGTTCCAGTAATTCATCAAAGCACTCACAAACTTACAATAGTGCATTCTTTGCAAATGTTTTTGACAAATTTCTGGACCCTTCTCTAAATGCATGAGAAGGGTTTAAATACTAAACTAACTATAAACTAAAATAGATTATTACAAAAATGTAGAGGAGGTTTCAAATAATCTTCCTCATAAAGCTAACTTAAACTACAATCTAGGAAATTAAACTAACATTTCTGATTTATGAGTCCTGCCCTTTCTTCCGAATGTGGTCACGAAGTTGACAAATATCTAACATTGCTTTGAGTTAAGCTGGCTGCGATATCCTTGATCTGATTTGTCCCTTGAAAATATCATTTGAGAGTACTGACTGGGATTTGTTCATTGAATCTGTAAGAGACTGCAGAGTCTGATGCTGATGATAAGGTTTGATTAGAAAATTCCAGTAATTTTCTTGATCAAACTTATTTACCTTTTTAATAATTTCCTCCTGTGTATCTGCTCTCTTCTTCCACTATGTTTGCACCTGTCTTGTTTCTGAGAACACATCCACGTGTTCTCTTTGAGAAGTTCTACTTTAGACTTTTGTTCACACATAGATTCAATAATATCATTTGATATCTTGGATGTCTCTGTTGCTGCTTTCTCTGCCTATTTGATTTGCGCTTCCCATTCTCTAAATAGAATTTATTTGTGAAGCTTATCTACTTGAGGTAGATTAGCTTCCTTCCCCGAATATGATACTTACCATTGGATGTGTTCTTCAATTTTCTTCTCAAGTCTTTCATATTCAAGTCTCTGTATTGCTATTTGCTGAATCAGAATAAGAGTCAATTATAGAAGCTTGATGACAAAACACTTCTTGTTCTTTCTTTAACTTAGTGTTTAAATCCAATGCTTCTTTGATAAATTGCTCTAATTGCGGTTGGATTCGTAACTTGTTCATTGCTACTTCCAGTTATGCTTGTTTTTCATTAATCTCTGTCTGATGATGCAATTTGAGGTTTTCAACATCTTTATGAAATTGGGTTGTGTTTACTTTGATTTGTTCACTGGAATTATATTTCTCTTAATTCAACAACTTCTCTAGTTCTTGTACTCTGGCTTCCTTTTGTTTTAGCAACAATCTAACCTTAGTAGCTTTATCAACAGTAGCAGTAGCATATGCCCCTGCATACTGTGATAATTTGGTTAGATGTTCAGTAGGATCATCTAAGGAATCTTTCCATAATAGATCAATTGATTCATATGTAGGATTTGAAGTTGTTTCATCAATTCTCCTCCTTTTGTTTCTTTTAACTACAACCTCATAACTAGGACTATAGAAAATATCCAACGAAGGAATATCTTCAATTTGTATAACTATCTGATCTGTAGGGTAGGCCGATTGATTTCTTTATCATGCATTGTCGGAACTCTTTGTAGTGGATTAATAGTTTCCACTATCTTCTGGGAGTGTTCAAGTGTATTGAAACTCGTGCTTGATCAGTATTGGGATTCTCTTTAGGATTTTTTATTGCTTCAGAAAACTCCTTCCATTCATCTATAAGATCTTCCGTTTGTGGTGAACTAGACTAATCTAGTAAATTATGAATGTGCTAAACTGCTTGAGAATCTGATTCTGTTCCATTATTTCTCTTTTTCTCTTGCATCTCTATCTCATGGATTATTTGGTAAATTATCTTTTCTGGGCTTTCCTTTTTAGATTCGAATTCATTTTCAGAGTGATCCGAATTATGAGATTACTATCGTGACTGGCTTGATTCATCTTCAGACATATCTTTTACTTCATCATCCAAGCCGATACTTGGAGTGTATTTGTTGTCATCTTCAATATTTAACAAATTGAGAGGGACTTTCTCAAGCCTCTTGTTTATGTACGCGTAGAAAGCCTTAAAATCATCTCGACGTAGTTGGCTGGATGCATAATTGATAATGTCTAAAAAAATTTCCATGCCCTGGAAGAGATCATCAAATCCATATTTCTCATTTACAAAAGGCTTTAACTTAAGCTTTGTGATGTAATTTTTAATTACATCATTTGGATCATATAACCTTTTTAGCATTACTGCCAATTTCAATAAATGAATGTTGGAAACTTCCTTGTAATTATGGCCGATGTCAAACAGTGCAAAAGTGCCACACTGTACAAGGTAATTAGGCCAAATAACCTTTTTAACATCTTTCAGTTGTTTCCTGACACCATTAACAAGCTGATAGGCTATTTCTATTGCAAGTAAATTATCGGGAACGTAATAGGGTAAAACAAGGGGAGAAGCATAACTCCCAAATACTCTAATATATGTAAAATTCTCCTCTGCAAACCATCTAGCTATAGAAATAATGTCTACATTGGCTTCTTCAGAAACCCTAGGGGCCTTTTTATTGAAAATCATCTAGTGCATAGGCAATATGACTCCGTAATATATTTTATAGAAGTGTAGGTGGAAGTCTGAATCCTAGAGTTCTCTGTGGTGAATGTGAATTGGGGTAGGGTCTTGGGTAGTCCATTTCCATCCCATGGTAGGAAAAATAGAAGTAAAACAAATAGTGTCCAAGACATAAGTAGAGATATAAAAGGGAGGTATTTCTCTGAATGAAATACTCCTTTTATTCCTATATTCAGTAATGTGTTTGGCTAGATTATCAGATAAGATTTTTTCCCAATTCAAGATTGATGAATTGACGATTGCGTCAATCAGGGGAACCCATTCTATTGAGAATCTAGTGCTATCAGGTTTGAAAAATAATCTACATAAAATACCGGTAGCATAACAATAAGGATTAAGAATTTGGGTAATTGGGTACGTACCAAGCTTATCTCGCTTCAACTTCCCCTGTTCCTTCTTCCATTCTTTGATGACTTCGATAAGATCTGGATGTTCTCCTTTGAAGCTTTGCAAAAATTCTTTGTCATATTTCTGTTGCGAGGGTGGTAGATGGTACATTGCTGTTAAATCTGCTGCCCTAAAAGAGCCCATAATTTATCCTTTTGAATTCTTGAACATTCTATCTTCAACGTCTAAGTGATCAGTTACCCATTTAACCATGTCTGTGTAAGGGAGAATCTTTGGTCTTGAAACTATCTTGTGGACGTATTAGCATGCAACGTCAAAAAGAGTTGCATCGGAGGTAGATGTCATGCCTGTCGAAGAAACTTTGGTTATCACCTTTGGTCCTTCGCTTTCAAAAAGCTTATACATTGCCTCTCATGTCAAACTTCCATAATATTTTTTACAGGTGGTATCTGAAAATAAGGGAGACATATTTGTATCTTCAGTAGACGACATCTGAGAAATATCTTAGCCCTTTTTGCTCTTTTTTCTCTTCCTCAATCCGTTAACTGGTTTCCTAAAAACAGAGCGAATTTTACAAGTATAGAGAATCAAAGAGACAAATCTATCATTTATTTCAAATACACGCAAGAAGATATAAATCTATTAAGATATATCATCAATCATTAATCATAATCTCTGAATTAATATCTCATACACCTTCATGCGTAAAATATATCAATCACTTTAAAGCTGTTAAGATCTCGAATTTCATTTTGATATGACACAAGTTACTTTACATGCTTGATCCATTAAATGTCGTTAGCACGTGTATCGCAAGTTATAATTTATAACCATTTGTAATACTTACACTTAAAGGTTGCGAAATGTGATCTGTGCAAATCGTAGATCACAACTTTTATAGGATTACAATTTGGCGTATGGTATAAGTCGTGCGAAATGCGAATTGCACTTTTTGAAAAACTTAAGTGACTACGATTGCCGAAGGTTTTATATTTATTTCTTTATTTTCTCGTCGGGTCCGTGAAGTCGCAACTTATATTGATTTTATTTTAATGTTTTTGATTGATTAAGTGAGGTGCGATGTGATAAAGTAAATATAATGGTGATTGAAGTTTTTTTCAAAGTTCAAACATATCTTCGGAAAATTTGAGCGTATATCACGGCTCGCACATTTTAAAGTTTACGAGTCTTTGAAATTCATAAGATATGCAATTTGCAATGCGCTCAAGAGAAATAAAGCGGAAAACGTTTAAAGAAAATATTTATTTCCTAAGTTTTTTGTTTAGAAAATTAAAATAATTTCCTATTTATTTCTAAAGGGTCCCTATTTATAAAAATAAATGGGGGGTTGTTGTATAGCACGACAATTGGCGAATCACTTGGGAGAACCAGATATCTCTGATAATTTTTTTTGAAATTTATAAGCTTTTTAGAAAATAAAAATAGTTGTAGAAATGAAATTTCAAATAAATAATATCTTACGAAGAAATGAAAGTTTCTCTTATTCAATATTCATAAGAATTCCTCTATTAAATATATAAGTATGAAAATCTATATCAGTTCTTACTTAGTTTAAAAGGATAAAAGGTGGCCTTTACAGATCAGCGTTATAAAAATTTACTCTTTTATCACAGATAGAGTCTCTGTTCCAATAGGAAATTTAAGCTTTTGGCAGGGTTACCTTTTACCCAACAATGATTCACTGTCCCATCCAGTATTTCTTATAATTTTCAGAAATAAATTCTAACCTTTGAGAATTTTCTTTTATATATTATTTTATTTACTTAAAAGCCATTGTCTTGGCTTGGCAACCAAATGATTACAATGCCACTCACTAGTATTAATTAAGTTGATCAAGCTGGCTCTTGATGAGACCCTTTGTCCTTTTGATATGATCTTAAGTCATTACCCTATTTTGGTAGGCAGTATTGGTAATGTCAGTTTAACTATTTCCTTATGAACATGGTAAACAAGCTCGTGATGAGACTTATTATCTTTTAAGTCTTTCTTCTAATCATTTTTTTTTTCTTTCAAAAATTTATAAGTTTTCCCGGATGGGATGAATCATTTGTAATTTTAAAATTCTGGATGATAATGTTGAGTTTCAAATTGATTTTCTTTAAACAGGTCTTTACTATGTTAAAGATTCTTTTCTTGACTAATAATAGAATATTCATGCTATATAAAGATGAGAGTTCATTAAAAGAATAAATGATTTCAGCGAAATTCCATTTTTCAGAAAAATAAAATCAATTTGTCTTTCTAAATCTTTCGATTTTTTCCTTAATATTTTTTATTTTTATAAGCAAAAAAAATCGAAGAAAATCATCTGAGATTATATTTTTAAAAAGGAAAATATTAATACTATGCAACTTTTATTTTCCTAAAAGAAAAAAAAAGACACTAGTATACAAGGATAGAAGGGGTTACCTTCTATGAGATTTTTTTTTTTTTTTTTTTAAATCTGCCCATTAATAAGAAAATAATCCTTTTTTCCTGATAGATCTTGCAATAAAAATGTTGATGGGCCTATTTCTTCAATTATTTGAAATAGACCTAGCCAGAGTTTTTGAAACTTCGTGTGTTTACCTTTTTCCTCATGCGCTTTGTCCCATTTCAATACTAAATCACAAATTTGAAAATTCTTTTGAGTGACAGAAGTTGAATCAAACGAGGCTTTTATTATCTGTTGATGATGAGCATGAGTTTGTTTGGATTTTTCTCTTTCTGCTTCTAACTTAAGAATTTGACTTTATCTAAGTTGTAAAGAAGAAGTAGGAGTTTCATCAATGAATTGAACTAAGGAAAGAGAGGGAATAACTACGTTGGTGGGAAGTATCGCTTCTTTTCCATAGACAAGATTGAATGGAGAAGTACCAATAGAAGATTTTTGAGTTATTCGATCTGCCCAAAGAGCAAAAATTAATGACTTATGCCAATTTATTTGATTCTGATCAACATTTCTTTTGATTATTCTAATCAGGTTCTTGTTTGTGGATTCTGCCAAACCATTTCCTTGTGGATAATAATTTGCAGAATATTTTAGTTTAAAACTTATTTTAATCGCAAATTCTATCATAGCAGTTCCAGAGAAATAATATGCACTATCAAACATCAAAGCAGTAGGTAAGCCAAACCTGGTTATGATATTATGGTCATTGAAATCAATGATATTTTCTAAATTAGCTACATTTAATGGAATTTCTTCCACCCATTTGGTAAAGTAATTTGTAGCTGTGAGAATATATCCATGTTGTTTGGAAGAGTTAGGAATAATCTCACTAATTATATCTAATCCCCATTGCTCAAATGGTTGTTCAATATTGACCGACTATAGTGGGAATGCTGGCTTTATTTGTCTTCCACATGTACTTTGGCATACTTTACATTTTCTTGTATATTCATGGGCATTGTTGAAAAGTGTAGGCCAATAATAACCTGCATGCAGGATCTTATGTGTTGTCGTATTTCCTCCAAAATGTCCTCTAGCTGGTCCATCATGGAGTTTCTGCAAGACGGCCTTCTCTGCTTCAGATTTTTCTAAGCATCTTAGAAGTACATAATCGAAATTTCTTCTAAATAACACATCATTGACTAACTCATATTGTTTATATTTTAATCTAAGAGCTCATTTTGTCTTCTAACTGGAATTATTTGGAGCATATCCATTCTTCAAATAAAATATAAGATCAACATATTGTGACTCTGAATCATTGAGGCTTACCTCTGATATTTGTACATGATTACCTGAATCTTCTTCTGCTGGCAAATGTGATGCTCCTGTAAGAATTCTACAAAAACCTTGACCTCTAATGATTTTAGAGGGTTTAATTACTATATCATATTCTTATAACGCTTTCACCCAGTTAGCTCTTTTTTCTCCTAATTCTTTCTGCATCGAAAGTTGTCTTATTGTAGAAAATGGAACTATGATTTTCGTATGAAATTTTATGAGAAAAGGTATAAAATGTTTTATGACCTTAAAAATAGAAAATGCTTGCTTTTCAACACATGTGTAATCCAATTCTGTACCTTGTAAATTTGAACTAAAGAATGATTTCGGTGCTTCTATTTGTTGGTCATTCAACTGTGTTAAAATAGCTGCATATGATGTATCTGATGAAAAAGTGTATAATGTAAATGTATTAAGAAAATTAGGGGTGGTCAAGAATGGAGCATTGACAATTGATTGTTTAATCAATTCAAATGCTTCTCTTTCATTATGTCCCCATTTAAAGATAGAATTTTTCTTAATCATGTTCTGCAACAGTAAAACTATTTGAGAAAAATCAGGGACAAATCCCTTAACAAAATTAATTTGCCCAAGGAAAGATTGCATGGTTTTCTTGTTATGAGGGAAAGAAATTTGTTCAATTTCATCAATTATTTCAAGATCAATATAGATACCATTTTTTGACACAATAAATCCTAGAAATTTTCTTTCATCTAATGCAAAAAATAATTTCTTTGGATTAATGAAATGCCATACCTTTTGCATCGCTCAAAGACTTGCTTTAGGTCATTCACATGATGAGTTACCTATTTAGAGAAGACAATGATGTCATCTAAATAAATAGCTATTGTTTTATTTATGAGTCCCCTAAAAGGTGTGTCCATGGCTCTTTGGAAAGTGGCACCTGCATTAATTAATCCAAAAGGCATTTTTTGATAAGCATAAGTTCCCCACTTAGTTTTGAACGTAGTTTTCAATCTGTCATCTAGATAAACGAGAATCTGATTGTAACATGAAAATCCATCTAGAAAATACATGAGCTCAGAACCAGCTACTTTCTGCAATACTTGTTCCATGGTTGGTAATGGAAAATTGTCCTTCTAACAAGTTTTGTTTAAATTTCTAAAATCAATGCAAATTCTAATATCATAATTCTTCTTCCTGACGGGTACCAAATTTGATACCCATTTAGAATGTCTAACTGGAAAGATGATTTTTTCCTTGAGGATTTTATTCAATTCAGTTTTGATTTGATTTTCCCAAGTTTGGATGAATCTTTCTCAATTTTTGTTGTATGGGATTTTCCTCTGAGATCATAGTAATCGTGTGTTGAATTACGGAAGTATCGTATGCTTTAAGATCGG
Organism: Pinus albicaulis; assembly: GCA_034641835.2. Classification (NCBI taxonomy): domain Eukaryota; kingdom Viridiplantae; phylum Streptophyta; class Pinopsida; order Pinales; family Pinaceae; genus Pinus; species Pinus albicaulis. The sequence continues at coordinate 1,299,003,530 of CM076572.1, read as the reverse complement.
TATAATCCCAAGCAAAGACATTTTTGTACATCCTAAATAATCTGATGAATGATAATCTTTCTTCGGAAGACAGACCAAGACCTAGATTTATATTTTGAGGTTTTTCTTCACTTCCTAGATTAACTAACTCATATCTTAAGGTAGAACTTTGTGTTTTTGAATTAGTTACTCTTTTAAACTTGTCCTTTAGATCATATAAGTTTTCTAACTTGACAACAGATTTGGGAATAGGATTTTCATCTTGTTCTTTCTTAATATGAGTGTCATGTTCGTTTTCATCCAAGATTTGATTATCATAAGATTTTTTAGATGTTAAAAAATCTAGGATATCTGAGTCATTATTGAATACTCTCCAATTAGTGATATTATCAGGAATAGATGGTCTAAAAATAAATTCAATAGAAAATCTATCGGGACTAAATTCTTGGGATGGGATTAATTTTGAGGCTACATTAGCGAGTAAATTTGCACTAGCATTCTGTATTCTAGGTACAAAATAAATGTTGAAGGCTAAGAAATGATTAGTTAATTCTTGGACTAATGATTGATAATGTTTTAAGTGTCCATAATTACAATGGGTAGTATCTCTCACTTTCCTAACTATGATTTCTGAATCTCCTAAAACCTTCAGATGTCTGATATTCAGATCAATATCTTTTAATAAACCTTGAACTAATGCTTCATAATTAGCTACATTATTGGTACAATCAAATTCTAATCGGCAGGCTAACATAGTATTTTCTCCTTCTGGGTTTATTAAAATGAAACATGCACCTGCACCATCTTTAGATTTAGAACCATCAAAATAAAGGGTCCAAAACAAAGAATTAGCTATTTTTCTATCTAAAAAATTAGTACATCTAGAATTATCTGGCTCTGAAAAATTCTCAATTTGAGATACAACCGCGTTATCAAAGAAAGGTGATGGTTGAGCATTAAAGTTTCCTAAAAATGACTCTACAAAGTTGTTTCCAATAATGTTGTTATTGAAGGCTACTAACTCATTAAGTTCTTCAAGATCAGTCACCGTATGCTTCATAAACTTTTCACGGTCAACTCGAATTTGGTTTTTCTTTCCATTATGTGGTAACCACATATGTGACTAGTCCATTGAAAAATAACCATGAAGTTTCTCAGACCAGTCACAACTTAAAACTAAACCATAAAATTCAAGAATATCTGCCACCAAAATATCAATTATCTGAGTAACTTTTGGATTTGATGACAATCTGATGGAAACATAATTTATTTATCCTACCACTTCTACTCTAGTTCTGCCAAGTTGTACTATATGGACTGGAGAACTCTGAGGAGTTATGTTCAATTTGGCACAAACTGATTTTGGCATTATATTCAAATAGGCCCTTGAGTCTATTAAATAGTTATGAACATTTTTGTTATAGATCTCATAGGTTAAGAGAAATGGAGGAGTATGAGGGATGGATCGATCACCTATCATAATTAAGTCTGAAGCATATATTTTCATCGAAGGAGAAGGTGGCTTACCCATTTCATTAATAGCTTGAACTATGACTGGAGCAGGTAAGTTTGAAGCAGGAATAGCTTTTAAGTCTATAAGTAAGATTTGTTGTTGTTGCTTCAATTTGGTAAGCTCATCAATTGAAATATTTTCCCTATTTTTCTTCATGTCTTCAACTATATTATACTCAATGGTATCTAAGACAACCATTGCTTTAGATGTAGGTGGAGGGTCTGAGGTAACAGGACTTGTTTTTGTAGCCTTTGAATTAGAATTTTTTCTTACTGATTTGTCTTTAGCAGGAGTGGAAATTTTTTGTTGTTGACTAGGCTGTGTTGCTTCAGTAATCTTTTTGCTTCATGTGTTGACATGCAAAGCTTCAAGTTGTTCTTCATTTGGTAGGATGAAATCCCACATTCCATTTAGTTCAACTTCTTATTCATCATTATCTTCTTCTTCCTTTGTTTGTTCTTCCTCCTCTTCTTGATCCGATTCAACATTAGATATAACATTTGGAGGTTGAGAATTAGAAGATTGTCCTTTCTTAAAATTCCAAAAACTTTTTTTGGATTTGAAGTTTCGGCGACTTGTTTCTTGTTATTTGCCATCTTGTTGGTCATGGTTTTCAAGAATTTTTGAAGACATTCTATGTAAAATGGATCCTTTGGCATCTTCTTCTTAGAATCATCTTTGAAATATATCTTCTTTTATTTTCCATCTTCCTGAGAATTCTTTTTCTCAAGAGCAGTTATGCGTTTTTCTATAGATAAAGACTCTTTCATATTTTCTGCAAGTGTTGCTAGCTTTGCTCTATCTATGAGAATAGTTGTATTAGATGGAAGGATGAAATATACCACTCAATTTGAACTTATGTGCTAGGAACTGTTGTAACAGGAATTTTATTGAGTAGTTTATTAAATCTTGAATTAAAATCTTTTATCTTCTCAACTAGTTTAGCTTTAATATTTGAAAGATCATTGATGAGTGTAGTAGTAGTTCTGTCATCTCCAAACTTAGCTAGAAAGTGTTCTTCAAACATATTCCAGTTAGTTATTGTTGAAAATGCAACAAGATGATGGAGCTTAGTGAAATGAAGTCGCCTTCACTAAGTGGGCCCGCAGGCTATTTTTGGTGCAAAGTCTATTTTTAGACTATATCTATTTTTATACATATGGAGCATGGTCTAGGAGTTTCAGTATGCTATTATTGGATGATTGGTCAAGTTGGTAAAAATAGGTGGACCTCTATTTTTAGACATACAGGTCGAAGTCTATTTTTAGACTGCCTGTCTAAAAATAGGTCAGTCAAATATTATTTACCCTTAATAATATTTGAACTATAAACTTCAGTTTATTCTCTTACAGCACTTCAGTTGGAGCTACGGATGTGGCCCATGCACCTGACAGAAGGAATTATGCTATTCCTAGGGGTTTGGTGAGCTCATGCATGATTGACTTCAGTTAGAACTCAAGTGGCGAGTTTGGTGGAGTTGATGAGACATTTGGTGGAGTTGTGTTCCGTTTAACTTAGTTGAACTAGTTGTATTTAGTCTAACTGACAAATACACTAATGATGAGTGGTGTGAATTAAATATTATTTAATTCACTAATTATTAACTCATTATTCAACTCAAGAACACATCAGTGCACAACAGTGCATGGACAGTTCAGTGAAGACCAGTGGAGGAGGTAGATGAAAGGGTGAGTTTGCTATTAGTTGCGACATGAGTTGTGCATGAGATTCACACAAGCATTGGAGGAGATTGCCAATGATTATTGCGTATTTGGAGTCAAGGAGATTCGAACTTGGATCTCTCATTAGACCAACTTGGATTGCGCAATAGAGGCAGGCAAATAGTGGATGAATTTTGAACCTGTGACTTGTTCAAAACTGAGCTAGTTTGTGTGTAACTTTTGGAGACAGTACTGAGTACTTGTGAGGAGTATTGTACTAAGATTGTTGCATTTTCTCTTCTATTATAATATACAAAATAGCTGGGGGTTTTCAGCTATAAGCTTTCCCCATTACATATTGTGTTTATGTGCGCATGCGACTATTTCTATTTCCGCAAATTGATGATTAATTGTAGAAGAGGTTATGTGTTATACATGAATTCGAATTAGTGTGTGACCAAGATAGTATCAGTGGATAAATCTTCATTATTCAGCAAATTTCTACATGGTATCAAAGAGAATTGATCATCGGGATCTATTATAGTGATTACAATTTTATTTCGATAGACAGAGTCTGTAACGGGCCAGGTAGCCTCTGGATCCATCCTTTCCTTGAAAGGTGACATATCCAGTAAATGCCCTTACATTCGATCTCTGTGATAGAAATAATTTGTTCTCACAGATCCAGAAGTAGTTGAGTTTTTGATCTTGGAATTCGAATTTTGCAAAAGATTGTTTTCTTGGTGCCGAAGTTGAAAATGTCTTTCAACGGTTTGCGACTCGAGTATGCTCTTGAGGGCAGTTTGAATTATGTTGCATGGAAAGATCGGATGGAGGTGGTATTAGAAGATAATGGGCTGAAGGAGTTTGTAGATATGGATTTCCAAAAGCCTATTGATCCTGCTGAAGTTGAGGCTTGGCAAAAGAAGATGGTGAAATGTCGAAGGATTCTGTTGGAGGGTGTAAAGGATCACATTGTATCCAGCCTACATGGAAAAGCTTCTCCATATTTGATGTGGAAAGCGTTGACAGATCTATTCCAGAGCAAGAGCGACCAAAGGAAGCTGGTGCTTAAGGACAAACTCAGAAACATTAAGATGGAGAAAGGCGACAGTATCGCCAAGTACCTCACGAAGTTCACTCAATGCAGAGATGAGCTGGGAAGTGTGGGGGTGACTGTCGATGAAGAGGATATGGTATACCTGGCTCTCCTTGGTCTTTCGAAGAGTTGGCATTCCTATCAGGACTCTGTCAATGGTCGGGAGAAGTTGCCTGGATGGGAGCGACTTTCGGCGGATCTCATGAAAGAGGAGATAAGGCAGACTACCAGGGACGGATCTTCATCAAAGGTATCTAATGAAGAAAATTGCGCTTTGGCTTCCAAAGCAAAGAAGGGGAAGAGCAAGAAATCTTCTCAGTCTGGTGCGAAAGGCAAGAAGCAAGACATGTCCAAGGTGAAGTGTTTTCACTGTCACCAGCACGGACACTATGCCACAAATTGTCCGCAGAAGAAAAAAAATAAGAAGGCTGCTGGATCTGCAGTGGGAGAGGCATTGGCCTCCCAGTTTGAATTGGATTTTTCACTGATCACATGCTTGGTTTCAAGTGTGATGGGATCAATATGGTTCTTGGACAGTGGTGCATCATTTCAAATGACAGGAGATCGGGATCTGTTTTCAGATTTGGAGGAAAAATATCTTGGAGTGCACATCGAGATGGGTGATGATGGTAGATACAGTGCGACCGATATCGGTACCATTTCCTTTGAGAGGGAGTCTAGTAAACCCTTCATATTGAAGGAAGTATTGCATGTTCCAGGATTGATGAAGAATCTGATCTCTGTGGTGATGTTGGAAGACAAGGGGTATGATGTGGTCTTCAGCGAAGGAAAAGCTTTCCTGCGCAGTAAGACAACTGGAGAGACCCGGAAGATAGGGGTTCGAGTCAAGAACCTTTATCAGTTGCAAGTAGATGGTTGCGCAGCAATGGCATGCAAGGCGGGAGAAGTGGTGAGCCGGGATGATGAGGGCGAACTGTGGCACAGGAGATTGGGCCACCTTCACCATGGAGCTTTGAAGATCTTGCAGCAGATTTCTACTGGGCTTCCTAAGGGCACTCTTGCGCAGTCAGATCAGTGCAAGGGGTGTACCTTGGGGAAGTATGTGAAAACCACCTTTCACGAGAAGGATAGTCGCGCCACGACGATCCTTGAGAGAGTTCACACAGACGTGTGTGGTCCTTTCTTAGTTGCTTCGACAGCAAAGCACAAGTATTATGTGATCTTTTTTGATGATTTCTCTCGAAAGTGCTGGATCTTCTTCATGTCGAAGAAGAGCGATACATTCGCGAAGTTCTGTGAGTTTAAAGCACTGGTCGAGAAGGAGTCGGGGAAGAAGGTGATTGCTCTAAGGAGTGATAACGGTGGTGAATTCATCTCGAATGAATTCAAGGAGTTCTGCAGCGCAGAAGGGATTCGGAGAGAGCTCATCGCACCCCATAACCCACAGCAGAATGGGGTGGCTGAGCGGAAGAACAGAACGATCGTGGGTGTTGCACGAGCGATGTTGCATGATCAGGGCCTACCCCTTCACTTGTGGGCTGAGGCATGCAATACAACAGTGTATGTGCAGAACCGTTGTCCTCACAAGGTTCTTGGCATGAGTACACTGGAGGAGGCATTTTCTGGCAAGAGGCCTGATATTTCTCATCTAAGAATTTTTGGCTCACTTGTCTACATGCATGTGATGAAGGATGCCAGAAAGAAGCTGGATCCGACCACAGAGGTTGGAATATTTGTGGGGTACACTGATACACCTCACAACTATCGAGTGTATTTGCCAGACAGTCGCAAGATTGTTGTGCAATGGGATATCAAGTTTCAGGAGGAGAAAGCCATGCAGTGTTCGCTTGAGAGGGAGCCACACTTGCATGTAGATGAGGAGCTATTAGTTCCTAAGGATGAGCTTCAGGATGTGGATCAGCCACGAGAGGAGGTTCATGGAGTGGAAGAGACCACTCATGCAACGCCAACCATCAGAGGGTGGAAGTGCACTACAGAAGCTGAGCGACTGGCTCAGGATGCAGAGACAGTTGTAGGACCACCTACGGCTGCGGCGCCTGACGAAATGGTATTCTTGGACCGTACACTGGATACATGGCTCTTATGAGCAAATTTGTCGTGACAGAGCCATCCTCTTTCGAGGAAGCTGTGGAGGACCCCGCATGGGTAGATGCCATGGTGGAAGAGTATGATTCGATTGTCAGAAACAGTGCATGGGAGATTGTCCGAAGAACGGAGGGGAAATCAATGGTGGGTTCGCGATAGATCTACAAAGTGAAGCAGGTGACGGGAGTGTGGAGAAGTACAAGGCAAGATTTTTTGCCCGTGGCTTCTCACAGATCGAGGGGATCGATTATGAGGAGACCTTTGCACCTATCGCAAGGTACTCTTCCATACGGACGATCCTAACTCTCTCAGCGCAGATGGGGTGGCACATCCATCGGATGGATGTGTTGCATTCCTGACGGGTGAGGGAGGAGATGTACATGAAACTGACCAGAAGGTTTTGAGATCTTCAACAGTGAGTCGCATGTGCCGACTCAAAGGAAGCGTATGCGAATAAAGCAAGCACCTCGTGCTTGGTACACAGATGAACGGATTCACCGGACTTGGATTCTCCAAGAGTGAGGCGGATCCTAACGTGTACCAGATTGTGGTGGAGGGGAAGTTGCTGATCATTGTACTGTATGTAGATGATCTGATTTTGACGGGTGATGAGCTGTTGATACTTTCATGCAAGGAGGATCTTGCTAGAGAGTTCAAGATGAAGGACTTGGGCCTCCTTCATTATTTCTTGGGATTGGAGATTTGGCAGCGTAGTGATGGACTGTTTGTTTCTCAGGGTAAGTATGCCTGGGAGATACTGGAGAGGTTCAACATGCATGGTTGCAAGCCTGTTGATACTCCTCTTCCTGGTGGTTGGAGGAAGTAGGATGCTACTTCAGCGGAGGTAGTGGATGCCACTGTCTATCGATAGTTGGTGGGGTCGCTTATGTATCTGGTAAATACACGACCCGATATATGCTATGCTGTTAACCAGCGTTCGCAAGCTATGGTTAAGCCTACCAATCTCTTCTGGAAGTCAGGGAAGCATGTATTGCATTATCTTAGTGGCACATCGGGATATGGTCTATGGTACAGACAGGAGGATGGAGCGAAGCTTTCCGGCTTCACTGATGCAGATTGGGCAGGGAGCCCAGCGAACCGAAAGAGCACTTCTGGAGGAGTCTTCAGTATCGGGTTGACAGTATTTTCCTGGCACAGCAGGAAGCAGAGATCCGTGGCACTCAGTTCAGCAGAGGCCGAGTACATGGCAGCAAGCTTGGCTGCATGCGAGGCTATTTGGATGAGGAAGATCCTCGTCGGATTGTTCGGGTTGCACCTGGAGCCTACTGTGATTTATTGTGATAACCATAGTTGCATTAAACTCTCAGCTAATCCACTATTTCATGATAGATCCAAACACATCAACATCAGGTACCATCATATCAAAGATTGTGTTAGTGGAGAATCATGTTACTTTCATATATTCCCACGGAAGATCAGGATGCTGACATCTTGACGAAGGCGCTCACCAGGAGAAAATTAGAATTCCACAGAGGCAGGATAGGGGTTGCAGATAATCCATATCTTGTTGAGAGGGAGTGTTGAAAATGCAACAAGATGATGGAGCTTAGTGAAATGAAGTCGCCTTCACTAAGTGGGCCCGCAGGCTATTTTTAGCGCAAAGTCTATTTTTAGACTATGTCTATTTTTAGACATATGGAGCATGGTCTAGGAGTTGCAGTATGCTATTCTTGGATGATTGGTCGAGTTGGTAAAAATATATGGACCTCTATTTTTAGATATACAGGTCGAAGTCTATTTTTAGACTGCCTGTCTAAAAATAGGTCAGTCAAATATTATTTACCCTTAATAATATTTGGACTATAAACTTCAGTTTATTCTCTTACAGCACTTTAGTTGGAGCTACGGATGTGGCCCATGCACCTGAAAGAAGGAATTATGCTATTCCTAGGGGTTTGGTGAGCTCATGCATGATTGACTTCAGTTAGAACTCAAGTGGCGGAGTTTGGTGGAGTTGATGAGACAGTTGGTGGAGTTGTGTTCCGTTTAACTTAGTTGAACTAGTTGTATTTAGTCTAACTGACAAATACACTAATGATGAGTGGTGTGAATTAAATATTATTTAATTCACTAATTATTAACTCATTATTCAACTCAAGAACACATTAGTTCACAGCAGTGCATGGACAGTTCAGTGAAGACCAGTGGAGGAGGTAGATGAAAGGGTGAGTTTGCTATTAGTTGCGACATGAGTTGTGCATGAGATTCGCACAAGAATTGGAGGAGATTGCCAATGATGATTGCGCAGTTTGATTCGAACTTGGATCTCTCATTAGACCAACTTGGATTGTGCAATAGAGGCAGGCAAATAGTGGATGAGTTTTGAACCTGTGACTTGTTCAAAACTGAGCTAGTTTGTGTGTAACTTTTGGAGACAGTACTGAGTACTTGTGAGGAGTATTGTACTGAGATTGTTACATGTTATATTCTATTATAATATACAAAATAGCTGGGGGTTTTCAGCTATAAGCTTTCCCCATTACATATTGTGTTTATGTGCGCATGCGACTGTTTCTATTTCCGCAAATTGATGATTAATTGTAGAAGAGGTTATGTGTTATACATGAATTCGAATTAGTGTGTAACCAGGATAATCTCAGTGGATAAATCTTCATTATTCAGAAAATTTCTACAGTTATAATGCGAGTAGGTAATGAAAAATACCAGGATCCTGCAGATCATTTTAAAGTATATGGAAATAATCGTACAACGCAATCCTCTTCAACTATTGCATTCATATTTGCAGCTAACATAAAATTATGAATATGTTCTTCTGCAGGAAGACCATCATTAGGATTAAATTTGGGTTGCCATATTTTGGGATTTTTAGGTAGAGTATGAAGAGGGGCAGGCATGTTTCACTAGTACATTTGGGGGAAATTCTGACACTTGGTTCCGACGCTTTTGACCAAATTTCAGAAATTTCCCGAAATTTTTTCAATCCCGCCCGAAACCGTCGCTATACTAACGTTTAGAGAAAAGTGTCGCAATACTGACACCTAGACAAGGTGTCGCAATTGCAACTTTTGGAGGAAGACGTCGCAATTGCGACACTATGCCCCAAAGCGTCGCTATTGCGACGACTGCCTCCAATTGTCGCAAGTGCGAGACAATGTCTAAGTGTCGCAATTGCGATGTTTGGAGGCACCCGTCGCAATAGTGACGCTTTGTTCGCCGTCGGTATAACAACAGTTATATGTGCGCTACATAAAAATATGACACTTGTATGCGTGCTACATAAAAATGATTTTATTAAAAATTATCATATCACGCGTGCATTCACCCTCCGCTCTTGCAGAACAGCATTCGCCCTCAGCATTATCCCTCAGCTCTTGCAGAACAAAATTCACCCTCAGCATTCGCCCTCAGCTCTTGCAGAACAATATTTGTCCTCAACATTTGCCCTTAGCTCTTGCAGAACAACATTCACCCTCAGCTCTTGCAAAACAACATTCGCCCTCAGCATTCACCCTGAGCTCTTGCAGAACAGCATTCGCCCTCAGCTCTTGCAGAACAACATTTGCCCTGCATTCGCCCTCAGCGTTCGCCCTCAGCTCTTGCAGAATAGCATTCACCCTCAGCATTCGCCCTCAGCTCTTGCAGAACAACATTCGCCCTCAACTCTTGAAAAATGGTAAGTTCTTACTGCAGGCCCTTCCTCCTATAGTAGGGTTGACTCTATTTGGGTTTTTTTGGTCAATTCCATTGGATTGTGTTAGGCTATAGGGTTCTATCTAGATGTATTCTAATGTTCTTTCGGATGAGTTTCAAAGAGGATGTGTAAGATGTGTTTGTTCTTGCATGAATTTGACTCCACCAGTTTCATGAAGTTTAAGCTATGGATTTTAGTTTGACAAACTCATCCATCTCAACACCCAGTAATGAATTGCCCTTGGTCTGATCTATATTGAAGGTGAAGTACAAAGTGTTAGAGAATGGGAGATCAAAAGTCATCAACTTTATCACAAGGTTAGTACTCTAGATCGAAAGTGATGAACTTTAGTTCTCCAGATTTGGGGATTTTCTGATATTTGGGATTTCCTGATGACATACCAAAGGTCACATCCATAAAACCATATCAAGTTCAATGTTGAGATCATTCTCATATAGATATAGGTCACTGATATATAGGGTTAATATCATCATCACTATCAATGGAAACCAAATGGTTACAAAATCTGTGATTGTGGTTGGCTCATTTATAATTATTACCCATTTACAGTAGAGCACAAAAACACTAAATATGGCCCGAGCAGAGCCTTTACAACATGCAATGGAATTGCAGCTGCTTCATCAATAGCCAATAGCTCCACTTGAGAAAAATTTTCATAATCTTGGGGTTAGATATACTGCAGAGCAAACAATTGTAGTTATCATTCGTGCTCCAATATATTAATATACTTTTTTACATTGAACTGAAGAAAGGGAAACAAGCAAATGCTAGCCATCATATAATGCTTTGACATAAGAGTTTTGAGTGACATACTTGAAAAAAAGAACTCATCCACTGATATTTATAATCATTTGAGTTATTCAAGTTAAACACAATGTCAAGAATCAAGATTCAATACCCTCTATTATCTTCATCACCCGATACAAGATTTAAATTTTTCCCAAAGAAACGCTTATTAAATTGGCAGCCATTATTTCTCCCTGTTTTAAAAACCCTACATTTAAATGAAAACAAGCATTGCATTTCAACTACAAAAATATATTAGTGTTCAAATGTACATGTGTGCATCACTTGTGTAGGGTATTCCTTTTCCACTTTCACATTATCCAAGAATGTGTGCAATATAGTTCATATTTTTTGTGATTTAAATTATCTTGAAAAAGGAAAGGTAAATTATTTCCCATGGAAAAAGAAGGTTTTCCCTTTTTACTACTGGAAATGGTACAACAAAGTTCCATTTCTACCCGAAACTCCTATGAAAAAAGAACCAAATAAAGGCCATGTCCTCAATGGACATCATTTGGCTTTGAAAATGGCCATTGCACCATGTTGTTTCTTATATTACATCATGATAGTTTCTTAGGTCATTTCTTGTTTCTTGAGATGAAAAACAACCAAAGAAATTGTGAAGATCCTTTCAAGAAATAAATGACCATTTCTCAATCATATCTCAACTATTTTTTATTTTATTCAGTGGTTGCTTACTTTGAGAGAAATTTGACACTTTTTTAAGGAATATAACATAAAAAAACAAAATGGGAAGGAATTGATGAGGTAGATGACCTTTAGTTGTTGTCAATTAAGAATTGATAATACACGATGCATGTTTTGTACTACAAACTAGATTCCTTCCTGGAGTTAGGACACAAAGTATTGAATCAAAGTTGTAGTTTCTAACTTCTTGTATTGGTTCATCAATCTTGAAATTCAGACATTGTATGTCTTCATTGCCTCATGTTTGAATAATTTGCATTATATTGTACAATAGGAAATTAGGAATTATGATTATTATTACTTTATGGATCTACTAAGTTAATTTTAATTTTGCATGGTTTAGTGTGAAATTATTCTTGTGTGCCCCTAGGCCTAGGTGAAGGAATGCCAAGGACTAAGAACCATAGTTTTTAAATGGTATTGTTTCTTATACCCCAAAAACCCTCAACATCACTTCTTATTAGTTCTTAACAATAATGTTGTAAACAATTTGAGAATTGATATAGCAAAATCTCGCACTTCTCAAGATAAATTCCTAAAGCTAAAGTGTGATACCATGTGTAATCCAATAGCCCCATTGTCACCTCACCAACCTCTTTTCACTTCGGGCTAGCTCTCCTCCAACTCAAGGGGGGTTCTCCCTAGTAGATGTTAGGGATCTAATGGGCCAACCAAACCAAGTCAAGATCCCCCTAACTCTCTATGTTTACTATCAATCAAAATATTGAACAATAGGGTCAGGCATGCATCCTGAAGATAAAATTGCCAGGGTATTTTTGGGTAATTTCAAAGGGAAAGTCCCCAAACACATATAATCAAGGAATTATAACGTGATTTCAAACATGAAATATCAACAAAATCGTTTAAAGGATATTGAAAGGAAAAAGGTGATGGAAGATAGAAAGTGCCTTACTTAAATGCTCTAAGGATTTTTCAATAGTTGCTCCAAAAGCTTCACTTCAAGGCCCTTCAAGATCGTCTCCAACAATTCTATACCATCAGCTTCAACAATGTTGCTCCAAAAAAGTCCTCAAGGTCTTCACAACAAGTTTACTAGAAGTTTCTCCAACAATATATTCAATAAGGTCTTCATTGTCAACTCGTCTCTTGTTTGGGTGCCTTAATGTGCAATGACATGTTTCCATGATTGAATTCAATGCAAGGCATGTTTGAAACTCTAACTCTGTCTTCCGGTGTCTTATTAGAAATTGTTTCAGTTTTCATTTTGTATTTTCAAGTTATATATTGTTTTCAAGTTTTTACATTTATAATTTTATTGCAATGTGGCAGACTGATCAGGGCAGTACAGGAACAACCCTAAGACGGGATGATTGCGGAAAGAGGCCAGCGGAAGAACATGTAAAGTGCCAGCATTGATATATCTTCAGGTATTTTAGTTATTTACATAATTGAAATAATATTAATTTTTTTCAAATATGCAGACACCTAGCCATGGTACGCATGATGATTCCCTCTATGAGGAAGAGCTTTCTTCATCCCTATCTCCAGCGCTCTTGTTGCGAAAAAGGGCACGAGAAGCAAGGTCAGAATTTAATAATTTGATAGACGCGCCTCAAACACCTGAAACAGAAGAGAGTATAAAACAACTTATGAGCCAGCTAGAAACATATCAGGTAATAATAAAAATTCAAAAGGATATTTTTTTTGCTCTACATGAGATGAATTGTGATAGTTTGATTTTTAATTTTTACATTGACTAAACTAACAAAAAGTTCTTTTGTATGCAGCATTATCTGGCACTTGCTGAACCCGATGTTGGTGGTAGTGGGACACAAGGGCAAGAGATTTCCTAGCAACCCTCTCGTACACCTTCTACTCCTTTAGGTGCCAGCCAAGAAACACACCCTGCCCAAGCAGACACCCAGCCAACCGCTGAACATGTTGGCAGTGATGAGGCTGATATGGCCAACTACATTATTGTGTTTCCTGGAGCTACACATGTCAAATCCACAGGGACCATTAATGGCATGTTGTTGGTGAATGATGAAGGTGTGCCTATAAAGCACGTACAACTCCCAAGTAAATTTTAATATTTTAACTATTTCATGTACTCTATCTAAAACATATTTATCATGATTTTTATTTTTAAATTAATGATAATATCTTTTTTTTCTGTGTAGGAAACAATGTGTTGGCAATATGATGCTGAGTGTTGTCCTTGATGGCAACCCACTTGATGAAGATGATGGCAACCTACTTAATGAATATGTTCTTGATGCTTGATGAGTTTATTAATGACGTAAATATGATGTTCTACAAGTAGCTCAGAAGTACCAGAGAAGGATATATCAGTGAGGGCCAAAGCAATGATGAAAAATGTGTGTTACAAGGCATACGCGGGTTTGTCAAGGAGAAAGCGCGTATGCACATGGAAAAGTACGTGCCAAGTCGCGTATGGTCTTTTGCGCTCCAAATTTAGAATACCAAGGGGAATTACCATGGTATTGACCCATTGTATTGAGCGTTGGATTGTCTATTTGATCCCGTCCAGGAAAACCATCGGAAGTAATGTGGTTTTGACGCATGGTATTGAAAAAGGCTAAATCTATATAAGGAGAAGAATTTCATTATGCAAGGGGGGCATATGTCTGAGCTTTAATGAATACTTCACTCTGAAGTACATCTGCATGGTTGAACTCTGCTCTTAATTGATAGATCTGAATCTATGAGGCATCTATGAACATAGTGAAGGTTCAAGATCTCTAGATCTTGAAATAGTGAATCTCTTGGATGATCTGAAAAGAAGTGATGAAGACCTGGCGCAAATCTGTTGAAGAAGTTGAAGAAATCTGGGTAAGTTCATAGATCTGATCTGATCTGCAAAATTTATCTTTTATAGATCTATATGCAGGTTCGTTTTGTGAAAAGAGCGTGTATACGTGGCTCCATTCAGACAAAAGCGCGTATGGGATATTAGGGTTTTTCTGATAAGTTTCACAAATGTATACGTGGGTTCACTTCAATAAATGCGCGTGTAGACGCGGGTCTGTTTAAGGAAAAGCGCGTATGGTATTTTAATTGATGATTACACAAAAGACAATTGAGATTCTGCATATCTGTTCTTGTAGAAATTTGATGAATAATGAAGATTTATCCACTGAGATTATCCTAGTCACACACTAATTCGAATTCATGCATAACACATAACCTCTTCTACAACTGATCATCAATTTGCGAAAATAGAAATAGTCGCATGCGCACATAAACACAATATGTAATCGGGAAAGCTTATAGCCGAAAACCCCCAGCTATTTGTATATTATAATAGAAGAGAACATGTAACAATACATAGCACAATACTCCTCACAAGTACTCAGTACTATCTCCAAAAGTTACACACAAACTAGCTCAATTTTGAACAAGTCACGGGTTCAAAACTCATCCACTATTTGCCTGCCTCTACTGCGCAATCCAAGTTGGTGTAATGAGAGATCCAAGTTCGAATCTCCTTGGCTTGATCTGTGCAATCATCATTGGCAATATCCTCCAATGCTTGTGCAAATCTCATGCACAACTAATGTCGCAACTAATAGAAAACTCACCCTTTCATCTACCTCTTCCACTGGTCTCATCAACTCCACCAAACTCTGCCACTTGAGTTCTAACTGAAGTCAACCATGCATGAGCTCACCAAACCCCTAGGAATAGTGTAATTCATTTGTCAGATGCATGGGCCACATCCGTAGCTCCAACTGAAGTGCTGCAAGAGGATAAACTGAAGTTTATAGTCCAAATATTATTAAGGGTAAATAATATTTGACTGACCTATTTTTAGACAGGCAGTCTAAAAATAGACTTCGACCTATATGTCTAAAAATAGAGGTCCATCTATTTTTACCAACTCAACCAATCATCCAAGAATAGCATACTGCAACTCCCAGACCATGCTCCATATGTCTAAAAATAGACATAGTCTAAAAATAGACTTTGCGCCAAAAATAGCCTGCGGGCCCACTTAGTGAAGGCGACTTCATTTCACTAGCTCCATCATCTTGTTGCATTTTCAACACTCCCTCTCAACAAGATATGGATTATCTGCAACCCCTATCCTGCCTCTGTGGAATTCAAATTTTCTCCTGGTGAGCGCCTTCGTCAAGATGTCAGCATCCTGATCCTCCGTGGGAATATATGAAAGTAACATGATTCTCCGCTGCACACAATCTCTGATATGATGGTACCTGATGTCGATGTGTTTGGATATATCATGAAATACTGGATTAGCCGAGAGTTTAATGCAACTCTGGTTATCACAGTAAATCACTGTAGGCTCCAAATGCAACCCGAACAATCCAACGAGGATCTTCCTCATCCAAATAGCCTCGCATGCAGCCAAGCTAGCTGCCATGTACTCGGCCTCTGCTGAACTGAGTGCCAAGGATATCTGCTTCTTGATGTACCAGGAAACTGCTATCGACCCAATGCTGAAAACTCCTCCGGATGTGCTCTTCCGGTCCGTTGGGCTCCCTGCCCAATCTGCATCAGTGAAGCCAGAAAGCTTCGCTCCATCCTCTTGTCTGTACCATAGACCATATCCCGATGTGCCTCTAATATAACGCAATACATGCTTGCCTGCCTTCCAAAAGAGCTTGGTAGGCTTAACCATAGCTTGTGAAAGCTGGTTAACTGCATAGCATATATCGGGTCGTGTATTGACCAGATACATAAACGACCCCACCAACTGTCGATAGACAGTGGCATCCACTACCTCCGCTGAAGTAGCATCCTCCTTCCTCCAACCACCAGGAAGAGGAGTATCAACAAGCTTGCATCCATGCATGTTGAACCTCTCCAGTATCTCCCGGGCATACTTACCCTAAGAAACAAATAGTCCACCACTACGCTGCCAAATCTCCAATCCCAGGAAATAATGAAGGAAGCCCAAGTCCTTCATCTCAAACTCTCTAGCAAGATCCTCCTTGCATGAAAGTATCAATAGCTCATCAACTATCAAAATCAGATCATCTACATACAGTACAATGATCAGCAACGTCCCCTCCACCACAATCTGGTACAGGTTAGGATCCGCCTCACTCTTGGAGAATCCAAGTCCGGTGAAATAACTGTCTATCCGTGTGTACCAAGCACGAGGTGCTTTCTTCAGCCCGTACAGTGCTCTCTTGAGTCGGCACACATGCGACTCACTGCTGAAGATCTCGAAACCTTCAGGCTGCTCTATGTACACCTCCTCCTCAATGACTCCGTTGAGGAACGCAGTCTTCACATCCATCTGATGGATGTGCCATCCCATCTGCGTTGAGAGAGCTAGGATCGTCCGTATGGAAGAGTACCTTGCGACAGGTGCAAAGGTCTCCTCATAATCGATCCCCTCGATCTGTGAGAAGCCACGAGCAACAAATCTTGCCTTGTACTTCTCCACACTCCCGTCAGCCGCCTGCTTCACTTTGTAGATCCATCACGAACCCACCACTGATTTCCCCTCCGGTCGCGGGACAATCTCCCATGCACTGTTTCTGACAATCGAATCATACTCTTCCACCATGGCATCTACCCATGCGGGGTCCTCCACAGCTTCCTCGAAAGAGGATGGATCTGTCACGACACATTTTCTCACAAGAGCCATGTATCCAGTGTACCGATCCGGTGACTGTCTCTATCTGCGTTGTGTTGTAGGTGGTCCTACAATCTTCTCTGCATCTTGAGCCAGTCGCTCAGCTTCTGTAGTGCGCTTGCGCCCTCTGATGGTTGGCGCTGCATGAGTGGTCTCTTCCACTCCATGAACTTCCTCTTGTGGCTGATCCACATCCGGAAGCTCCTCCTTAGGAACTAATAGCTCCTCATCTGCATGCAAGTGTGGCTCCATCTCAAGCAAACACTTCTTGGCTTTCTCCTCCTGAAATTTGATATCTCGTTGCACAACAGTCTTGTGACTGTTTGGAAAATACACATGATAGTTGTGGGGTGTATCAGTGTACCCCACAAATATTCCAACCTCTGCAGTCAGATCCAGCTTCTTTCTGGCGTCCTTCGTCACATGCATGTAGACAGGTGAGCCAAAAATCCTCAAGTGAGAAATGTCAGGCCTCTTGCCAGAGAACGCCTCCTCCGGTGTACTCATGCTAAGTATCTTGTGAGGACAACGGTTCTGCACATACACTGCAGTATTGCATGCCTCAGCCCACAAGTGAAGGGGTAGGCCCTGATCATGCAACATCGCCCGTGCAGCACCCACGATCGTTCTGTTCTTCCGCTCAGCAACCCCGTTCTGCTGTGGGTTATGGGGTGCGATGAGCTCTCTCTAAATCCCGTCTGCGTTGCAAAAGTCCTTGAATTCAGTAGAGATGAATTCACCACCATTTTCGCTCCTAAGAGCCTTCACATGCTTCCCCGATTCCTTCTCAACCAGCGCCTTGAATTCACAAAACTTTGAATATGTCTCCCTCTTCTTCTTCATGAAGAAGATCCAGCACTTCCGAGAGAAATCATCAACAAAGATCACATAGTACTTGTGCTTTGCTGTCGAAGCTACTGAGAAAGGACCACACACGTCTATGTGAACTCTCTCAAGGATCTTTGTGGCGCAACTATCCTTCTCGTGAAAGGTGGCTTTCACATATTTTCCCAAGGTACACCCCTTGCACTGATCTGACTGCGCAAGAGTGCCCTTAGGAAGCCCAGTAGAAATCTGCTGCAGTATCTTCAAGGCTCCATGGTGAAGGTGGCCCAATCTCCTGTGCCACAGCTCGCCATCATCCCGGCTCACCACTCCTTCCGCCTTGCATGCCATTGCTGTGCAGCCATCCACTTGCAACTGATAAAGGTTCTTGACTCGAACCCCTATCTTCCGAGTCTCTCCAGTTGTCTTACTGCGCAGGAAAGCCTTTCCCTCATTGAAGACCACATCATACCCCTTGTCTTCCAACATCGCCACAGAGATCAGATTCTTCATCAATCCTGGAACATGCAATACTTCCTTCAATACGAAGGGTTTACCAGACTCCCTCTCAAAGGAAATGGTACCGATACCGGTCGCACTATATCTACCATCATCGCCCATCTCGATGTGCACTCCAAGATCTTTTTCCTCCAAATCTAAAAACAGATCCCGATCTCCTATCATGTGAAATGACGCACCACTGTCCAAGAACCATACTGATCCCATCACACTTGAGACCAAACATGCAATCAGTGAAAAATCCAGTTCAAACTGGGAGGCCAATGCCTCTCCCACTGCAGATCCAGCAGCCTTCTTATTTTTCTTCTTCTGCGGACAATTTGTGGCATAGTGTTCGTGCTGGTGACAATGAAAACACTTCACCTTGGACATGTCTTGCTTCTTGCCTTTCGCACCAGACTGAGAATATTTCTTGCTCTTCCCCTTCTTTTCTTTGGCAGCCAAAGCGCAATTTTCTTCATCAGATGCCTTTGATGAAGATCCGTCCCTGGTAGTCCGCCTTATCTCCTCTTGCATGAGATCCGCCCAAAGTCGCTCCCATCCCGGCAACTTCTCCCGACCATTGACAGAGTCCTGATAGGAATGCCAACTCTTCGAAAGACCAAGGAGAGCTAGGTCCACCAAGTCCTCTTCATCGACAGTCACCCCCACACTTCCCAACTCATCTCTGCATTGAGTGAACTTCGTGAGGTACTTGGCGATACTGTCACCTTTCTCCATCTTAATGTTTCTGAGTTTATCCTTGAGCGCCAGCTTCCTTTGGTCGCTCTTACTCTGGAATAGATCTGTCAATGCTTTCCACATCAAATATGGAGAAGCTTTTCCATGCAGGCTGGATACAATGTGATCCTTCACGCCCTCCAACATAATCCTTCGACATTTCACCATCTTCTTTTGCTAAGCCTCAACTTCAGCAGGATCAGTAGGCTTTTGGACATCCATATCTACGAACTCCTTCAGCCCATTATCTTCTAAAACCGCCTCCATCCGATCTTTCCATGAAACATAATTCGAATTGCCTTCAAGGGCATATTCGAGTTGCAAACCGTTGAAAGACATTTCAACTCCGGCACCAAGAAAACAATCTGCTGCAAAATTTGAATTCCAAACTCAAAAAACTCAACTGCTTCTGGATTTGTGAGAACAAATTATTTCTAGCACAGAGATCGACTGTAAGGGAATTTACTGGATATATCACCTTTCAAAGAAAGGATGGATCCAGAGGCTACCTGGCCCGTTACAGACTCTGTCTACCGAAATAAAATTGTAATCACTGTAATAGATCCCGATGATCAATTCGCTTTGATACCATGTAGAAATTTGCTGAATAATGAATATTTATCCACTAAGATTATCCTGGTCACACATTAATTCGAATTCATGCATAACACATAACCTCTTCTACAATTAATCATCAATTTGCGGAAATAGAAACAGTCGCATGCGCACATAAACACAATATGTAATGGGGAAAGCTTATAGCTGAAAACCCCCAGCTATTTGTATATTATAATAAAAGAGAAACATGTAACAATCTCAGTACAATACTCCTCACAAGTACTCAGTACTGTCTCCAAAAGTTACACACAAACTAGCTCAGTTTTGAACAAGTCACAGGTTCAAAACTCATCCACTATTTGCCTGCCTCTACTGCGCAATCCAAGTTTGTGTAATGAGAGATCCAAGTTCGAATCTCCTTGGCTTCAACTACGCAATCCTCATGGGAAATCTCCTCCAATGCTTGTGCAAATCTCATGCACAACTAATGTCGCAACTAATAGCAAACTCACCCTTTCATCTACCTCTTCCACTGGTCTTCATTGAACTGTCCATGCACTGCAGTCAACTGATGTGTTCTTTAGTTGAATAATGAGTTAATAATTAGTGAATTAAATAATATTTAATTCACACCACTCATCACTATTTTATTAGCCAGTTAGACTAAATACAACTAGTTCAACTAAGTTAAACTGAACACAACTCCACCAATTGTCTCATCAACTCCACCAAACTCCGCCACTTGAGTTCTAACTGAAGTCAACCATGCATGAGCTCACCAAACCCCTAGGAATATTGTAATTCATTTTTCAGATGCATGGGCCACATCCATAGCTCCAACTGAAGTGTTGCAAGAGGATAAACTGAAGTTTATAGTCCAAATATTATTAAGGGTAAATAATATTTGATTGACCTATTTTTAGACAGGCAGTCTAAAAATAGACTTTGACCTATATGTCTAAAAATAGTTGTCCATATATTTTTACCAACTCGACCAATCATCCAAGAATAGCATACTGCAACTCCTAGACCATGCTCCATATGTCTAAAAATAGACATAGTCTAAAAATAGACTTTGCGCCAAAAATAGCCTACGGGCCCACTTAGTGAAGGCGACTTCATTTCACTAAGCTCCATCATCTTGTTGCATTTTCAATAGTTCTGAAGTCTGGGCTATCTCTGATATTCTGGTTACAGTGGTTTCACTGTTCTGACTGATGAAAGGGGATGTTTGTTGATAAGTGAAGAATTGTGTTGAAGCTGTTTGATCCAGTTTGAAAATTGATGAAACGTGGTCTGTAGTGGATCTGAGGGTTGAAGCCTTCAGTCTGATAATAGAAGCTTTCTATCAGCAGAGGTTGGTGCTAATATCAGGGGGTAGTAGCTCCCTTCCAGGTGAGGCTGGTAAACGAGAGCAGGGGGTAGTAGCTCCCTTCCAGGTGAGGCTGGTAAACGAGAGCAGGGGGTAGTAGCTCCCTTCCAGGTGAGGCTGGTAAACGAGAGAAGGTTGTAGCCTTCTGTAGGTGGGTGCCTGCGTGTTGGTATAAGTCTGCACCAGTACATGATTGTAAGAAGTTTTTATTTATAATAAATATTGAAGACTGAGACGACAGCAACAGTGGTTTTCTCCCGAATTGGGTTTCCACCTAAAAATCCTGGTGTTCATGTGTGTTGCCTATGTGTGATGATTATTCTGTTCTTTCTGCACCTGTTTACTATTTCCTGAAATAACTGATGAATTAATAATGCAATGATCTGAGTTAAGAATTGAATGCATAATTAGATCTCTGGAAATACGCGAGTTCTGTGAAGGATATCCGCGTATATATGCTAGTTGGCTTCAGCAAAGTAGCGTATGGGTTTTAGAAAGGAAAAGTAATTTTTTTTTATTTTTTGCATTAAATACTGATTCACCCCCCCCCCCCTCTCAGTATTTTTCCAACAATTGGTATCGGAGCAGGTCCTTCTGAAAACGCTTAGCTGCTAGAAGGAAGATCAAGCAAGATGAGCAATCATGAGGGAACATCATCTATCAAGCCCCCGCTCTTCAACGGAAGCAATTTAATCTTCTGGAAAGTGAGGATGAGATCCTATCTTCAGTCTATGGGAGCTGATGTATGGGCCATTGTTGAACAAGGATATCAATATCCAGCGGCTACACCAACAGATCCAACTGAAAGGAAGAATTATGAATCAAACGCAAAAGCGGTCAATGCTATAACAGGAAGTCTAACTGAATCAGAATTTTTCAAAGTCATGCAGTTGAATACAGCAAAGGAAATATGGGACAAAATCATTCTAAGTTATGAAGGCGACGCAAAGGTAAAAAGTGCAAAACTCCAAACTCTCATAATTGAATATGAAAATTTAAAGATGCATAGTGATGAGAGTATTGCCAGTTTCTTTTTACGTATTGATGATGTTGTAAATCGTATGAGAAATCTGGATGAAACAATATCTGACACTACTTTGGTTGAGAAAATTGTACGATCGCTAACGACAAAATTTGAATCAAAAGTTTCTACCCTTGAAGAAAAATAGGATATTCAAAATCTTTCCGTGGTGCAACTTCATGGCATATTAACTGCATATGAAATGAGGAGAGGAGGACCATCTGAAGTCAAAGAAATTGTTTTTAAAGCTTCTACAAAAGGGAAAGAAGTTCAAAAACCAGAAGGATCAGGATATATCTCAGAAGAAGATGAGGCAAACTTTGTGAGAAGACTCCAACTAGGAACCAGAAGATTCAAAGGTAAGCTTCCTTTCAAATGTTTTAATTGTGGAAGAGTTGGTCATTATGCTGCAAAATGTCCTTATAAAGAAACATCTGCTAAAGAGAAATAAGTAGCAAGAAGGAATAAGAACCGATCTAGCACTAAGAAAAGCTACTATACAAATGAAGACAGTGATGGGTTATCTGATAGTGAGGAAGAATGTGAACAAGATCTTAGACTTCTCATGGCATTTGAAAATAATTCTAGAGATGATAAGGATGCTTTTATGGATGCTCTAGATGACAATGATTTTCTTGATCAAAACAATCAACTCAAAATATGCTTGGAAGAAAGTAAAATAATCATAGAGACTCTGAAAAGGCAGAATGAAGAAGCAAAGAAACATAATGAAAAATTAGAATGTGAAGTAGTAAGTCTAAGAAAAGAACTTGAGAAAGTAAAGACTCTGAATCTTAGATTTGCTAAATGATCTGAAACCTTAGATGATATTATCAAGGTTCAACGTTCTCCTCTTATTAAGACAGATCTTGGATATACCGAAGAATCTTCTCAGGCTTCTGCACCAAATTATCTAAAAGCAGCTACAACTGGTTTACTTCATTCAGCCACTCGGCAAGGGAATAAAGAATCTTTATAGGTAAAGCATGATCATCACAATACAAGGGATATCTCTCAAAGAAGCAACAATCAACAGGTAAATTCAAACAGAAGATTTCATGATCGCAGAAATTTCTACTTCAATGGACAATGTTTCTCATGTCACAATTTTGGTCATAAAGTTGTTCAATGTGTTGCATATAAAACCATCATGACAAGAGAAGCAAGAAAGAAAAGGATGAATATTGAACCAAAGAAGAACACCTATAAAAACTTTTCTCCTCTTCAAAATGAAGTTGAATGTACTTATTGCAATAACTTTGGTCATGAAGAATCTGAATGCAGGAGCAAGGTCCAGCCAAAAGAACATGTTCCCTCAAGCTCTAAAGTATGGAAAAAGAAAGAAATACCGGTTGAAAATTGTGGGATAGCGTTATTTGTAGAAGGTGAAGAAAATCAATGGTACATTGATAGTGGGTGCTCAAGACACATGACATGTGACAAAAGCAAACTTCTTGCATATAATTCTCTAGAAAAGGAAAAGAAAGTTACATTTGGAAATGATACTCCTGCTGTAATTAAAGGAAAAGGGTCAGTATTTCTAAAAGAAAAGGTGAAGGCTAATGATGTCATGTATGTGGATGGATTAAGGCATAACCTGTTAAGTGTAAGTCAAATGTGTGATCAAGGAATAGAAGTTGTCTTTAGTTCAAAAGAATGTGTGGTTCGTGATCTTGATACAGGTAAAACTATTATAAAAGGAAAAAGAACTCCAAGCAACCTGTATGTATTGAAGAACTACAAAGATCAATGTTACTTGAGAAAATCTTCAGAAAATTGGCTATGGCATAGAAGGCTGGGGCATCTGAGCTTCTCTCAAATCAACAAAGCAAGCAGACTTCAAGTTGTTCGTGGTCTTCCCAATATTACTCTACCAGAGAGTATCATATGCAAATATTGCCAATTCGGTAAGCAGACCAGAGTACAATTTAATGCCAAAGAAGGATCATCAAGTAAGCCTCTTGAACTCATTCATACTGACATATGTGGACCTATGAAGAAAAATTCACCACGTGGGGAAGAATACTATATCTTATTTATTGATGATTACTCTAGAATGTGTTGGATCGGGTTCATTAAACACAAAGATGAAGCATTTGAAAAGTTTCAGATCTTCAAAGCATTGGTAGAAAATGAATTAGATCTAAAAATCAAGTTTCTTAGATCTGATCGAGGAGGAGAATATACATCAAATGAATTATTTGAATTTTGTGAACAACATGGCATAAAAAGACAGTTCTCTGTAGCAGGCACTCCACAACAAAATGGCATAGCAGAAAGAATGAATAGAACAATTCAACAAATGGATAGAGCTATTCTTGATGATTCTGGAACTCCTGACATGTTCTGGGGAGAAGCAGCACATACAGCAGCAAACATTCTCAACAAGGCACATGTTCGGGTAAATAGTGACATGTTAGGTCCCTATATTACTAGTATAGTCCCTTATTGTTGTTAGTGTAACCCCCTTATTGTTATTATTGTACCCTTGTAACCCCCATTTTGTTATTATTGTGCCCTTAAATTATTATTGTTAGGTCGGCTAGGATTACATTGTGGCACACTAGGATTACATTATGGCCCCATGGACTCCTATATATAGAAAGGAGGTTTTGTAAATTGTATCATCCAAGAATTGTTCATTTATGAATGTATTGGAGGTTTCCCCCTCGAAGTGGCTCATTTCTAAGGCGTTTATATCTCTTTTCTTCTCTTTTTGGAGCTAGTTACACAACATTTGGTATCAGAGCTTTGGATTCTAGGGTTTCGCTGCTCCAAACAGGTCATCGTGGAATTTTCGCTATAACTTTTTTTCTACAAAGTTTCAGAAGCTGAAATGTTTAGGGTGCGAAGTTGAAATCTTGAGGAAGCTTGTATAAAAATTTCAGAGCTTGGTTCGCAATATTTGCAGAGATATGATATGTGGAAGTTAGGTCTTTTTTCAGGCTCCTAAACAGGTCATTGTGTAATTTGCGCTATAAATTTTTTTCTACGAAGGGTCAGAATCTGAAATTCATATGGTGCGAAGCTGAAATCTTGAGGAAATTTTTCAAAAAAATTCAGAGCTTGGTTCGCAATATTTTTGGAGATATGATCTGTGGAAGACAGTGCTTTTTTAGGCTCCTGAATTTCATCTCAAAGAGGTGATCGTGGGAAAAGTTCAATAACTCTCTCTCTGGGTATTGGATTGGAGTGCCGTAAAAATTGGTCATAATTAAATGGACTGCAGTTTCTTGGATATCAATTTCAGAGACAAAGGACGAAACAATGACACGTGGCAAGTCGTACAAGTTCGCTCTATTGAACCAGTCCATAATTAGGGCATTGTGGGAGATTAGACACAACTTTGTCTTGGAGAATCCAAATCAGGTCAGACCTGTGGCATTCGAAAGATAATTCAGAGGGCTACGTTGGTACTAAAATTCAAATATTCAATTTCTACAATCACAGATATAATCAAATTTCAATATCGAGCTCCTCAAAAGCAAGAAAAAGGTGTGTATTTGTTTTTCCGAATTGCATAAGTCTTGTTTGAAGAATCATTTTGAATTGATTCCAAGGGAATATCAGCATTGGGTTCTAAAATATGCCTCGTAAAAATAATTCAACACCCATTAAGCCTTCAGAAGGGTCTACTATGACTCATGAAGATGAAGAATTGCAACATGATCTATCAAAATTACAAGAGCAAGTGCAACAAATTTCACTCTCGCAAAGAGCAACAAAAAATGAAATGGAAGTTTTGAAGAAAGGCATGGAAGAGAAGATGGATGGCATGGAAGCTAATATGGATGGCATGGAAGCTGGCATGGAAGCTAAGATGGAAAACATGAAGAATGATCTAAAAACAGACATCGAAGGTTTGACAAAGTTGATACAAGAAAGGTTTCCTAATGGTGAAAAGATAGTAGAAGAACCTCATGATGAAAACAAAATCAATGTTAATGGTGATTTGATAAACTATAATGTTGGCGGGAAGAACCACCATATTCCAAAAATGGATATGAGGAAGTTTGATGGAAAGGATCCTGTAACATGGATACTACAGATGGAGCAATATTTTGATCTCTATAACGTGCAAAACACACAAAAGGTATGCATTGCAACTTTACATTTAGAACAAAATACATTTGTATGGTATCGATGGCTTTGCTCCCGTAAAAAAATTGTCACTTGGTCAATTTTTACGGAAGAAATGATAGCACATTATGAGGATACAAAGAGCAACACCTTCTTTAGCCAATTGATAGATCTCAAACAAAAGGGTTTAGTGGGGCAGCACATTGAGGAATTCCAAAAATTGAATATAAGGGTAACTGATATTCCAGAGGAACACAGGATTGATCTCTTCATAGGCACTTTAAGGGATAACATACAACATGAAGTTCGCGTTCTAGAACCTGATTCATTGGAGAAGGCATTCAGGTTGGCAAGAAAAGTTGAATGTAAAATTATGGCGACAAGGAAGCCTACCACTCAATTCTATAAAGAAGGAAGTGTTGTTACGCCTAGATTTCCACAACCTACAAAGTTGACACCACAACAATTGGAAGAAAAAAGAGCAAAAGGGCTTTGCTACAGTTGTGATAGCAAATACACCAAAGGTCATAAGTGTGCTGAAAAGAAATTATTTTACATAGATTGTGAAGAAGAAGAAGAAAATGAACAAGAAGAGGATACACACCAGGAACCAGCCATAAAAGAGGAAGAAATGAATCCGACCATATCATGTAATGCACTGGCAGGAATTACCACTCCTCAAACTCTCAAGATAGCAGGACAGATCAAGAAGAAAAAGGTAATAGTGTTGATTGATTCAGGTAGCACCCATAATTTTATTCATTGTAAGGCAGCCAAGGAATTAAATTGTTTCCTATACCCAGCACCAGAATGTCAAGTGATGGTTGCAAATGGAGGAACTATAAATTGCTCTGGAAAATGCCATAATATCAAGCTATCCATGGGGGAATATGTATTTACTAGTCCAATGCTTTCCATTCCTATGGGAGGTGCTGATGTTGTACTAGGAGTACAATGGTTACAATCTTTGGGGACGGTAGATTTTAATTTTCAAGAACTTTTCTTGAAATTTTTTTCAGAAGGAAAGGAAGTCAAATTACGGGGTATTGAAGGGAAGCCAGGAAGGATAATAAGCTCTAATGTCATGACAAAGCTTCTAAAGAAAGAACAACGAGGCGTAATTGCACAATTATGCTCACTAGAAGTTCCGACATCAAAATCATCTATTTCTGCAGATCTCCAACAAGTCTTGGACAATCATTCCAAGGTGTTTGAAACTCCCAAAGGACTCCCACCTATTCGTGATCATGATCATGCTATTCATTTGATTCCAAGAAGTGTTCCTCCAAACATCAGGCCTTATAGATATCCTTACTTCAAAAAGAGCGAAATTGAACGTATGATTGCAGAAATGTTAGAGGCGGGTATAATTCAACCTAGTCAAAGTTCTTTCTCTGCTCCTGTAGTATTGGTACACAAGAAGGATGGATCATGGCGAATGTGTCCAGATTATAGAGAGCTCAATAAGCTCACCATTAAAGACAAATTCCCCATTCCTGTGATTGATGAATTATTGGATGAATTACATGGAGCTATTTATTTTACCAAGTTGGATCTTCGTTTAGGATATCATCAAATTAGAATGAAGACTGAAGATATTCCAAAAACAACATTTCGAACTCATGAGGGTCATTATGAATTTTTGGTCATGCCTTTTGGCCTTACCAATGCACCTTCTACATTTCAAGGGTCGATGAATTCCATTTTCAAACCCTTCCTTAGAAAATTTGTGTAGTATTTTTTGATGATATACTAATCTACAGCAGGTCTTGGAAGGATCATGTTGAACATGTTGACAGGGTGCTCAAACTATTGCAGGAGAAACAATTATATGCAAAAAAATCCAAATGTTTCTTTGGAGTACAAGAGGTGGAATATCTGGGTCATATTGTATCTCATGAGGGTGTTAAAGTAGATCCTAACAAAGTTAAAGCCATTAAGGAATGGAAAGTCCCCACAACCATAAAGAAGTTGCGAGGATTTCTCGGGTTAGCAGGGTATTATCGCAAGTTTGTTAAGAATTATGGGAGAATAGCAGCACCTCTAACAACATTATTGAAGAAAGATGCATTTTCATGGACTCCTGAAGCAACTAAGGCCTTTGAACATCTTAAGGAGGCAATGTGCCATGCACCGGTCTTAGCTACGCCAGACTTCACAAAAACCTTTATTGTGGAATGTGATGCCTCAGGAAATGGAATTGGTGCAGTTTTAATGCAGGAAGGAAGACCCATTGCTTTTGAAAGTAGTCCAATCAAAGGAAAGTATTTGCAGAAACCTATTTATGAGAAGGAAATGTTAGCAATACTGCATGCACTAAAGAAATGGCGAACTTACCTAATGGGAAGACACTTCAAGGTAAAAACTGATCATGATAGTCTTAAACACTTTTTGGAGCAAAGAATATCTTCAGAAGAGCAGCAAAAATGGGTCACAAAGATGTTGGGTTATTACTTTGAAATAATCTACAAAAAAGGAAAGCTTAATGTTGTTGCAGATTCACTCTCAAGAAAGAATGAAGAGGTGGAAGCATTGCTTTGTGCCATTTCTATTATCCAACCAGATTGGATAACTGAAGCAAGAGATGAATGGAAGAAGGAAAAATATGTATGGACACTCATTCAAAAGTTGCAACAAGATCCTAGTACATATGATACATTTAGTTGGAAAAATGATTCCTTATGGTACAAAGATCGCTTATATCTTTGTAAGAATTCCCAACTAAAACAAAAGATTCTTCTGGAATTGCACACTTCTCCTTTAGGAGGACACTCAGGATTTTTAAAAACTTACCACAGGGTGAAGAAAGAATTTTTTTGGGATGGCCTTAGATCTGATATTCGAAAGTTTGTGGCGGAATGTTTGGTTTGCCAGCAGAATAAAGTGGAAACAATTAAGACCCCAGGACTTCTACAACCTTTATCCATTCCAAGTCAACGTTGGGAGGAGATTTCAATGGATTTTATCACGGGTTTACCTAAGTCCGAAGGAAAGAGTGTCATCATGGTGGTAGTTGATAGACTTACCAAGTATGCACACTTTTGTGCGTTATCTCATCCATTTAAAGCAAGTATAGTTGCTACTACATTTATGGACAGAATTCAAAAGCTACATGGAAGCCCAAGGGTTATTGTGAGCGACAGAGATCCCATTTTTACTGGAAATTTTTGGACGGAGTTATTTTCTTGTTTGGGTACTCAATTAGCTCATAGCTCATCTTATCATCCTCACTCTGATGGTCAAACGGAGATAGTAAATAAATGTTTGGAAGGATATCTTCGTTGTTTTGTATCTGATAAACAAACACAATGGGTCAAGTGGTTACCTCTTGCTGAATGGTGGTATAACACTTCCTTCCATACTGCAGCAAAAATGACCCCATTTATTGCACTTTATGGATATCATCCACCATCCATCACATCATCTTTAAGGGAAAATTCGGAGGTTCAAGCAGTGGAAGATCACATCGAGCATCAGCAAGAAGTTCTCCAACTCTTAAAGGATAACCTGAATTTGGCACAAAATCGAATGAAACAACAGGCAGATCAACATCGCAGCGAGAGAAGTTTTGATGTAGGAGATTGGGTATTTTTACGGCTACAACTATACAAACAAATGTCCCTCAAGCAAGCTAAGAAGGATAATAAATTATCGCCAAAGTACTATGGTCCTTACAAGGTGTTGCAAAAGATTGGTACTATGGCATACAAATTGGAGCTTCCTGCTTCTTCATGAGTACATCCAGTTTTCCATGTTTCATGCTTAAAGAAGGTTATAGGTGAAAATCTTCCAGTTCAAACAATATTGCCAGAACTTGATGAGGAAGGAAAAATCATATTGGAACCTGAAGCGGTCATGGAAACAAGAACTCGACAACTACGGAATCGATCAATTTCGGAGTATCTCATCAAGTGGAAGAACTTACCCACTGAAGATTCTACATGGGAGGATGAGAATTTTATACAGAAGCACCCAGAGCTACTCAAGTGTTGAGGACAACACTTTTTTGAAGGAGAGGGGCATGTTAGGTCCCTATATTACTAGTATAGTCCCTTATTGTTGTTAGTGTAACCCCCTTATTGTTATTATTGTACCCTTGTAACCCCATTTTGTTATTATTGTGCCCTTAGAATATTATTGTTAGGTCGGCTAGGATTACATTGTAGCCCACTAGGATTACATTATGGCTCCATGGACTCCTATATATAGAAAGGAGGTTTTGTAAATTGTAGCATCCAAGAATTGTTCATTTATGTAATGTAATTGGAGGTTTCCCCCTCGAAGTGGCTCATTTCTAAGGCGTTTATATCTCTTTTCTTCTCTTTTTGGAGCTGGTTAGATCTTATCGAGGAGGAGAATATACATCAAATGAATTCTTTGAATTTTGTGAACAACATGGCATAAAAAGACAGTTCTCTGTAGTAGGCACTCCACAACAAAATGGCGTAGAAGAAAGAATGAATAGAACAATTCAACAAATGGCTAGAGATATGCTTGATGATTTTGGAACTCCTGACATGTTCTGGGGAGAAGCAGCACATACAGCAGCAAACATTCTCAACAAGGCACATGTTCGGGTAAATAGTGACAAAACTCCATATGAACTCTGGTATGGCAATTCTCCCTCTGTGAAGCATTTTAGAATTTTTGGAAGTAAATGCTTTATCAAAAATAATGATGAAAAGCTTGGCAAGTTTGAACCTAGATCAGATGAAGGGATACTTCTTGGTTACTCATCTACAAGTAGAGCAATGTTACAATAAAAGGCTTCGAAATATTGTTGAATGTATTTATGTTGTTATTGATGAGTCTCCTGAAGCTCCTAAAGAAGAAAAACAAGCAACAGAAGAATATGATGGTGACTTTTGTCCTTCTACATCAAATGGAAATGATATAGACAGTGGATCCAATGAAGAACCTGAAGATGATTTATTTGAAAAGGCTCCATCCAGATATGTTCAAAAGAATCATCCTGAATCTCAAATTTTGGGAGACAAGGAATCAGATGTACAAACAAGGAGGACTCTTGTGGGATCTTCTAGCTATATGGCATTTCTATCCACAATTGAACCACACAATGTCAATCAAGCTTGCAAAGATGAATGTTGGATTCAAGCCATGAATGAAGAGCTTGATCAAATTGAAAAGAATCGCACTTGGGAATTGGTACCAAGACCACATGATAAAAATGTCATTGGAACTAAATGGATATTCAAGAACAAGTTAAATGAGAATGGGTATGTTATAAGAAACAAAGCTAGACTGGTTTGCAAGGGGTATACTCAACAAGAAGGTATAGACTTTGAAGAAACTTTTGCTCCTGTAGCTAGACTTGAAGCCATAAGAATGTTTCTAGCTTTTTCAAGTTTTCAACAAATCAAATTTTATCAAATGGATGTTAAATCTGCATTTCTCAATGGTGATCTAGAAGAAGAAGTTTATATAGAACAACCGGAAGGATTCATTTGGGCAATGACAAAAATATTGTTTGTAGACTTAAAAAGGCTTTATATGGTCTCAAACAAGCTCCAAGGGCATGGTATTATCGACTTGACAAATATCTTCATCAACAAGGATTATCAAAGGGGTCTGCTGATAGCAACTTATACACAAAAACTGAAAATGATAAACTATTGATTGTAGTTGTATATGTTGATGATATCATTTTTGGAAGTAATGAAGAATCTATGAGTCAGAAATTTTCTTCTATCATGCAGCAAGAATTTGAAATGTCCTTACTTGGAGAACTAACATTCTTTCTTGGCTTGCAAGTGCATCAAACTACAACTGGTATATTCTTATCTCAAGAAAAATATCTTAAGCAAATCCTGAAGAAGTATGGCATGGAATAATGTAAACCTGTAAGTACACCAATGATAACCGGATGTAATCTCAGTTCTCATGATGATTCTCCCGCTGTGAATCAACCAGAATACAGATCAATGATAGGAAGCCTACTTTATCTCACTGGGACTAGACCAGACATTATGCATGTAGTTGGGAATGTTGGACGATTCCAAGCTAATCCAAAAGAGTCTCACCTTCAGGCAGTTAAAAGAATATTCAAATATCTGCAAGGAACTCAAGACTTTGGACTATGGTATCCAAAGAATGCTGATCTTACTCTTCATGCTTACACTGATGCAGATTGGGCTGGAAATGTCGATGATCAGAAAAACACTAGTGGTGGTGCATTCTATATGGGACCTCGGTTAGTGTCTTGGTTCAGCAAGAAGAAAAATTCTATTGCCTTATC
Source organism: Pinus albicaulis (assembly GCA_034641835.2). Taxonomy (NCBI): domain Eukaryota; kingdom Viridiplantae; phylum Streptophyta; class Pinopsida; order Pinales; family Pinaceae; genus Pinus; species Pinus albicaulis. The sequence goes on along the minus strand of CM076572.1, from coordinate 1,298,971,082 downwards.
TACAACAGAAGCAGAATATGTGGCTGCCGTGTCTTGTTGCACTCAACTTATTTGGATGATGCAAACCCTGCAAGATTTTCAAATCAAATGTACATCTCCTATCTCCATTATGTGTGATAATACAAGTGCCATCAGTATCTCAAAGAATCCAGTTATGCATTCAAAAACCAAGCACATTCCCATCAAGTATCACTTCTTACGTGAAGAAGTGCTTGAACAAAAGGTGAAGTTGGAGTATGTTCCCTCCAAAGAACAAGTTGCTGATATATTTACCAAACCTCTGCCCAGGGAAGCATTCGAATATCTCAGACAGAAGCTGGGAGTAGTCTCTGCTATGAAGAAAATCAGAACTGCTTAAATTTAGAAGATCAAATTGGATACACGAGTTTCCTGAAAGACAGTCGCGTATATACGCTAGTTTATCCACAGAAAGCCACGTATGGTCAGTTGCTGACAAATTTTGGTTGGGGTCAGCATTTTACAGCACATCTGTAGCACTGTTTGATATCTCTGATGCTTGTTCAGGATGCACAAGCTAAGGGGGAGATGAAGGAGTAAACTGATGTACAGGTTTAGGGGGAGCATTAGCCTTGCTGGGTATTATGCATTGTTGGCTTATGATTCTGAAATATGATCTCTCTTGAGGTCCTTCTGATATTGGTCATGAAAAATCATATTTGTAATTTGATAAAAAGGTCATGATGAGCCCTATGATGTAAAATTGTAATATTCAGTCATGTAAGGACTTGTTCTAATGTGTAAACCCTCTTGGTTGGGTCTTTGAGTCTCATATGTAAATCCACTTGGTTGGATCTTTGATGTAAGTATGAGTCCTTGGTGATAGGAATGTCATAGAGTCATGTACTTCATTGAAAAACATGTTTGAAGATTCGGCATGAACTCAGGGGGAGCATGGTAACTTTAGTGCACATTAGATCTACAGCGCTTTTCTCTCCACCTGAGGAGAAAACCTTGTGTTGGTTTTTGGTCTGCCCTTTGCCCTTGATGTCAAAGGGGGAGAGTGACATGGTGTTTGAATAAGGGGAGAATATCATTATGCTTAATGTATATATCTGTTGCGGTGATCAAACACCATCGTGGTTGCCATCAAGTCCAAAGAGTGACATGATGTTTGAATAAGGGGAGAATATCATTATGCTTAATGTATATATCTGTTGTGGTGATCAAACACCATCGTGGTTGCCATCAAGTCCAAAGGAGGATATTGTTGGCAATATGATGCTGAGTGTTGTCCTTGATGGCAACCCACTTGATGAAGATGATGGAAACCTACTTAATGAAGATGTTCTTGATGCTTGATGAGTTTATTAATGATGTAAATCTGATGTTCTACAAGTAGCTCAGAAGTACCAGAGAAGGAAATATCAGTGAGGGCCAAAGCAATGATGAAAAATGTGTGTTACAAGGCATACGCGGGTTTGTCAAGGAGAAAGCGTGTATGCACGTGGAAAAGTAAGTGCCAAGTCGCGTATGGTCTTTTGCGCTCCAAATTTAGAATACCAAGGGGCATTACCATGGTATTGACCCATTGTATTGAGCGCTGGATTGTCTATTTGATCCCGTCCAGGAAAACCATCGGAAGTAATGTGGTTTTGACTCATGGTATTGAAAAAGGCTAAATCTGTATAAGGAGAAGAATTTCATTGTGCAAGGGGGGTATATGTCTGAGCTTTAATGAATACTTCACTCTGAAGTATATCTGCATGGTTGAACTCTGCTCTTAATTGATAGATCTAAATATATGAGGCATCTATGAACATAATGAAGGTTCAAGATCTCTATATCTTGAAATAGTGAATCTCTTGGATGATCTGAAAAGAAGTGATGAAGACCTGGCGCAAATCTGTTGAAGAAGTTGAAGAAATCTGGGTAAGTTCATAGATCTGATCTGATCTGAAAAATTTATCTTTTATAGATCTATACGCAGGTTCGTTTCGTGAAAAGCGCGTGTATACGCGGCTCCATTCAGACAAAAGCGCGTATGGGCTGTTAGGGTTTTTCTGATAAGTTGCACAAATGTATATGCGGGTTCACTTCAGTAAAGGTGCATGTAGACGCGGGTCTGTTTAAGGAAAAGCGCGTATGGTATTTGAATTGATGATTGCACAAAAGACAATTGAGATTCTGCATATTTGTTCTGAAGTCTGGGCTATCTCTGATATTCTGGTTACAGTGGTTTTACTATTCTGACTGATGAAAGGGGATGTTTGTTGATAAGTGAAGAATTGTGTTGAAGCTGTTTGATCCAGTTTGAAAATTGATGAAACATGGTCTGTAGTGGATCTGAGGGTTGAAGCCTTCAGTCTGATAATAGAAGCTTTATGTCAGCATAGGCTAGTGCTAATATCAGGGGGTAGTAGCTCCCTTCCAGGTGAGGCTGGTAAACGAGAGCAGGGGGTTGTAGCTCCCTTCCAGGTGAGGCTAGTAAACGAGAGAAGGTTGTAGCCTTCTGCAGGTGGGTGCCTGCGTGCTGGTATAAGTCTGCACCAGTACATGATTGTAATAAGTTTTTCCTTATAATAAATATTGAAGACTGAGAGGACAGCAGTGGTGGTTTTCTCCCGAATTGGGTTTCCACCTAAAAATCCTGGTGTTCATGTGTGTTGCCTATGTGTGATGATTATTCTGTTCTTTCTGCACCTGTTTACTGTTTCTTGAAATAACTGATGAATGAATAATGCAATGATCTGAGTTAAGAATTGAATGCATAATTATATCTCTGGACATACGCGAGTTCTGTGAAGGATATCCGCGTATATACGCTAGTTGGATTCAGCAAAGTAGCGTATGGGTTTTAGAAAGGAAAAGTAAAAAGTTTTTATTGTCTGCATTAAATACTTATTCACCCCCCCCCCCCCTCAGTATTTTTCCAACACAATGAGTTCTATAGGTTTTTGGAGAGCCATGCATTGGTAATTTTTGGCCCAACCATACACACAGGGTGGAATTCCCAGAATTCCAAGCTGAAAAAAGAACTTCTAGATTATCTAGAAGCCCTTTGTGGGGTCGACACATTTGACAGAACAGCGGTGGCTCGGGTAGCCGGAAAATATTTGAAATATACCAGGGACACCTATAGGACGCAATTGCAATTTAACCCTAGATACGAGCATCCTCTCATAGTTCTAGAGAGTGAGTGGAGAGCACTCATCCATGACGGAAAAGAGAAAAGGGCAAAGAAAGAAGGAAAAATGCCAACTGGACTCACAAGGTAAATTACAACTTTAATTCAATAGCTTTAATTTTCTCTATGTCTAAAATAAAAGTGTGCTACGTCATATCTGACCTCAATATTTTGATGCTAGGTTGCCTAACACCTCGAAGGCAACCAAAGATAGGATTGAAAAAAAGGGCCATCACATGCTAGGCCAGGGCGGCTACTTGAAATTAGTCGCAAGAATTGTAATTAAGTAGCTAAACATCTTATAATTAATTGTATCGCCTTCCAACGTTTTTGTAATCCTATCAAATATTATTAACAATACACAATCATATGTAATGTAGGGTGATGACTTTGGAATAGAAACTACAGAGGAAGATAAAAATATCACTTTCCATTTCGGCTATCAAGCCGTAGTTGAACGTCGCAGAAGCTTGGGGTAGGTCCCAAGATCCAGAATGCCTGATAAGGTAAAAAATTAACCTTTCAATATGTTTGTTTTCGTCCATAAATTTAATGTCTAACAACTTTTTTTAAATCAGGGGAGCAGCACTACCGACGAGGCAAATAACCCAGTTTTAGAGCCAGATGTAGATGATCATCACGTGCAACCTGATCATTGTAGTGGGGACCAGGCCGACAATGCTACTATCAGTGAGGGCCGTGACGGTAATTAATTTCCACTTATAATTTTTTCTAATTATACCTTGATGGTTGTCCTTATAATATTTTTTGTTTAAATGACAGAGAATGTTTCCCTTGAGGATCTTACCACCAGAGAGGAAGACATGGCAACAGTCCCAACGACGACAACTGGTGCACCAGGTAAATAATCTCATTGCAATTTTTTTTATTAATATTACCGAACTAGTTCAATGATATTTAAAAACTGACAATTAAAATTTAATATTATCTGTTTTTGTAGGCTATGCCCCGTCACTGGATGAGACCAGACATCGTGACTACGCAACTAGGTCAGTAGTGCGGGTCGAAAGGCACGAAACAGGAGGAGAGCATGATGATATTGATGATGTAATTAGGAGCTTTAAAAATAGGAAGAAGAAAAAGAAAATTCGATAATGTAAAATATTGTATTATTATAAGACAAACATTACCATACTTGGAACGTTTTTTGTGTTATATAAAAAACTCATTTATCATACTATTTTTATGTCAAGCATTAATTTCAATATTTCCTTGCGTACTTTTTGTTGAATTGTTTTTTTATTAGTTATTGAATATTTTTTTTTATGCTCATGAAAGTAAAAAATGAAATATAGATTGGGTATTGGGGAATTGAGAGTGATGTGAGGGGGGGGAGGGGCCATAAGAGCTTCCACCTTCATGTGGTTGGCCATGTTTAGTAGAGAATAATTTATTGGAGCAATTTAATCTTGGAGAAAACCTACCTCGATCCAACGTAGTAGCAAAAAAGTCACTGTTGACTTAGTTGCTACTCTTTCAGATCATGAGAGGCTTGTTCCAAGTTCAGGCGGCTCCAATAAACTGCTCTTGAAATGAAGAGGAGCTTATTCAGGTATGTTTTGATATTTTCAACATATGTTCTAACATTATCATAAGAATGCATATTAGAGTAAAAAATACTACAAATATTACTTGTATTTATTGTATAGATAATTCTGGATTTGATTGACTTTAGCAGGTGTACAAATTGTAGAAATTTGTTGAATAATGAAGATATATCCACCGAGATTATCCTCAACATACTAATTCGAATTCATGCATAACACATAACCTCTTCTACAATTGATCATCAATTTGCGGAAATAGAAACAAATAGTATTTATTAAACAATATGTAGTTGGGAAAGCTTATAGCTGAAAACCCCCAGCTATTTGTATATTATAATAGAAGAGAACATGTAACAATACATAGCACAATACTCCTCACAAGTACTCAGTACTATCTCCAAAAGTTACACACAAACTAGCTCAGTTTTGAACAAGTCAGGGGTTCAAAACTCATCCACTATTTGCTTGCCTCTACTGCGCAATCCAAGTTGGTGTAATGAGAGATCCAAGTTCGAATCTCCTTGGCTTGATCTGCGCAATCATAATTGGCAATCTCCTCCAATGCTTGTGCAAATCTCATGCACAACTAATGTCGCAACTAATAGCAAACTCACCCTTTCATCTACCTCTTCCACTGGTCTTCACTGAACTGTCCATGCACTGCAGTCAACTGATGTGTTCTTTAGTTGAATAATGAGTTAATAATTAGTTAATTAATTAATAATAAATTCACACCACTCATCACTAGTATATTTATCAGTTAGACTAAATACAACTAGTTCAACTAAGTTAAACCGAACACAACTCCACCAACTGTCTCATCAACTCCACCAAACTCTGCCACATGAGTTCTAACTAAAGTAAACCATGCAAGAGCTCAACTAACCCTTAGGAATAGCATAATTCCTTTTTCGATGCATGTCACATCCTATCTAACTGGAAAAGTCAAGGAGATAAACTGAGTTATAGTCCAAATATTATTAAGGGCGACCTATAGTTTGATTCACCTATTTTTAGACAAAAATTTTAAAAATAGACTTCAATCTATATGTCTAAAATAGTTTTCTGTATATATTTTTACCAACTTGACCAATCATCCAAGAATAGTATAATGCAACTCTACTCATGTTCCATAGTCTAAAAATAGACTTTGCGCCAAAAATAGCCTACGAGCCCACTTAGTGAAGGCGACTTCATTTCACTAAGCTCCATCATCTTGTTGCATTTTCAACACTCCCTCTCAACAAGATATGGATTATCTGAAACCCCTATCCTGCCTCTGTGGAATTCGAATTTTCTCCTGGTGAGCGCCTTCGTCAAGATGTCAGCATCCTGATCCTCCGTGGGAATATATAAAAGTAACATGATTCTCCGCTACACACAATCTCTGATATGATGGTACCTGATGTCGATGTGTTTGGATCTATCATGAAATATTGGATTAGCCGAGAGTTTAATGCAACTATGGTTATCACAATAAATCACAGTAGGCTCCAAGTGCGACCCGAACAATCCGAAGAGGATCTTCCTCATCCAAATAGCCTCGCATGCAGCCAAGCTTGCTGCCATGTACTCGGCGTTGCTGAACTGAGTCCCACGGATCTCTGCTTCCTGCTGTACCAGGAAACTATTGTCGACCCGATACTGAAGATTCCTCCAGATGTGCGCTTTTGGTCCGTTGGGATCCCTGCCCAATCTGCATCAGTGAAGCCACAAAGCTTCGCTCCATCCTCCTGTCTGTACCACAGACCATATCCCGATGTGCCACTAAGATAACGCAATACATGCTTGCCTACCTTCCAGAAGAGCTTGGTAGGCTTAACCATAGCTTGCGAAAGCTAGTTAACAGCATAGCATATATTGGGTCGTGTATTGACAAGATACATAAGCGACCCCACCAAATGTCGATAGACAGTGGCATCCACTACCTCCGCTGGAGTAGCATCCTCCTTCCTCCAACCACCAGGAAGAGGAGTATCAACAGGCTTGCAGCCATGCATGTTGAACCTCTCCAGTATCTCCCGGGCATACTTACCCTGAGAAACAAATATTCCACCACTGCGCTGCCAAATATCCAATCCCAGGAAATAATGAAGGAAGCCTAAGTCCTTCATCTCAAACTCTCTAGCAAGATCCTCCTTGCATGAAAGTATCAACAGCTCATCACCCGTCAAAATCAGATCATCTACATACAGTACAATGATCAGCAACTTCCCCTCCACCACAATCTGGTACAGGTTAGCATCCGCCTCACTCTTGGAGAATCCAAGTCTGGTGAAATAACTATCTATCCGTGTGTACTAAGCACGAGGTGCTTGCTTCAGCCCGTATAGTTCTCTCTTGAGTCGGCAAACATGCGACTCACTGCTGAAGATCTCGAAACCTTTGGGCTGCTCTATGTACACCTCCTCCTCAATGACTCCATTGAGGAACGCAGTCTTCACATCCTTCTGATGGATGTGCCACCCCATCTACGCTGAGAGAGCTAGGATCATTCGTATGGAAGAGTACCTTGTGACAGGTGCAAAGGTCTCCTCATAATCGATCCCCTCGATATGTGAGAAGCCATGGGCAACAAATCTTGCCTTGTACTTCTCCACACTCCCGTCAGCCACCTGCTTCACTTTGTAGATCCATCACGAACCCACCACTGATTTCCCTTCCGGTCTTGGGACAATCTCCCATGCACTATTTCTGACAATCAAATCATACTCTTCCACCATGGCATCTACCCATGCGGGGTCCTCCACAGCTTCCTCGAAAGAGGATGACTCTGTCACGACACATTTTCTCACTAGAGCTGCATCCAAAGTAGTACTTTAATCCCGTGATCGTCTCTGTCATAGCTGCATTGTAGGGTATCCGCCGGCACCCGCTCTGTCTTTGGAGCCGCCGTCAACTTAGTGGCAAGTGTTAAGCCCCTGAGTGTGGGCTCACCTGCATGGCAAGGTGCTCTTCCACTTCATGAACTTCCTCTTGTGGCTGATCCACATCCGGAAGCTCCTCCTTAGGAACTAATAGCTCCTCTTCTGCATGCAAGTGTGGCTCCCTCTCAAGCAAACACTGCATGGCTTTCTCCTCCTGAAATTTGATATCCCGTCGCACAACAGTCTTGCGACTGTCTGGAAAATACACACGATAGTTGTGGGGTGTATCAGTGTACCCCACAAATATTCCAACCTCTGCAGTTGGATCCAGCTTCTTTCTGGCATCCTTCGTCACATGCATGTAGACAGGTGAGCCAAAAATCCTCAAGTGGGAAATGTCAGGCCTCTTTCTAGAAAACGCCTCCTCCGGTGTACTCATGCCAAGTATCTTGTGAGGACAACGGTTCTACACATACACTGCAGTATTTCATGCCTCAGCCCACAAGTGAAGGGGTAGGCTCTGATCATGTAACATCGCTCGTGCAGCACCCACAATCGTTCTGTCTTCCACTCAGCAACCCCGTTCTACTGTGGGTTATGGGGTGCGATGAGCTCTCTCTGAATCCCTTCTGCGCTGCAAAAGTCCTTGAATTCAGTAGAGATGAATTGCTTACCATTGTCGCTCCTAAGAGCCTTCACACAGCTTCCCGATTCCTTCAACCGCCTGAATTCACAGCTGCACTTTGAATATGTCTCGCTCTTCTTCTGCATGAAGAAGATCCAGCACTTCCGAGAGAAATCATCAACAAAGATCACATAGTACTTGTGCTTTGCTGTCGAAGCTACTGAGAAAGGACCACACACGTCTGTGTGAACTCTCTCAAGGATCGTTGTGGCACTACTATCCTTCTCGTGAAAGGTGGCTTTCACATATTTTCTCAAGGTACACCCCTTGCACTAATATGACTGCGCAAGAGTGCCCTTAGGAAGCCCAGTAGAAATCTGTTGCAGTATCTTCAAGGCTCCATGGTGAAGGTGGCCCAATCTCTTGTGCCACAGCTCGCCATCATCCCGGCTCACCGCTCCTTCCACCTTGCATGCCATTGTTGCGCATCCATCCACTTGCAACTGATAAAGGTTCTTGACTCGAACCCCTATCTTCCGAGTCTCTCCAGTTGTCTTACTGCGCAGGAAAGCCTTTCCCTCGCTGAAGACCACATCGTACCCCTTGTCTTCCAACATCGCCACAGAGATCAGATTCTTCATCAATCATAGAACATGCAATACTTCCTTCAATACGAAGGGTTTACCAGAATCCCTCTCAAAGGAAATGGTACCGATACCGGTCGCACTGTATCTACCATCATCGCCCATCTCGATGTGCACTCCAAGATCTTTTTCCTCCAAATCTGAAAACAGATCCCAATATCCTGTCATGTGAAATGACGCACCACTGTCCAAGAACCATACTGATCCCATCACACTTGAGACCAAGCATGTGATTAGTGAAAAATCTAGTTCAAACTCGGAGGCCAATGCCTCTCCCGCTGCAGATCCAGCAGCCTTCTTATTTTTCTTCTTCTGCGGACAATTTGTGGCATAGTGTCCGTGTTGGTGACAGTGAAAACACTTCACCTTGGACATGTCTTGCTCCTTGCCTTTCGCACCAGACTGAGAAGCTTTCTTGCTCTTCCCCTTCTTTGCTTTGGCAGCCAAAGCGCAATTTTCTTCATCAGATGCCTTTGATGAAGATCCGTCCCTGGTAGTCCGCCTTGTCTCCTCTTACATGAGATCCGACCAAAGTCGCTCTCATCCCAGTAACTTCTCCTGACCATTGACAGAATCCTGATAGGAATGCCAACTCTTCGGAAGACCAAGGAGAGCCAGGTCCACCAAGTCCTCATCATCGACAGTCACCCCCACACTTCCCAGCTCATCTCTGCATTGAGTGAACTTTGTGAGGTACTTGGCGATATTGTCGCCTTTCTCCATCTTAATGTTTATGGTTTATCCTTGAGCGCCAGCTTCCTTTGGTCACTCTTGCTCTGGAATATATCGGTCAACGCTTTCCACATCAAATATGGAGAAGCTTTTCCATGCAGGCTGGATACAATGTGATCCTTCACGCCCTCCAACATAATCCTTCGACATTTCGCCATCTTCTTTTGCCAAGCTTCAACTTTAGCAGGATCAGTAGGCTTTTGGACATCCATATCTACGAACTCCTTCAGCCCGTTATCATTTAATACCGCCTCCATCCGATCTTTCCATGCAACATAATTCAAACTGCCCTCAAGGGCATACTCGTCGCAAACCGTTGAAAGACATTTCAACTCCGGCACCAAGAAAAAAATCTACTGCAAAATTCGAATTCCAACCTCAAAACTCAACTGCTTCTAGATCTGTGAGAACAAATTATTTCTAGCACAGAGATCGACTGTAAGGGAATTTACTGGATATATCACCTTTCAAAGAAAGGATGGATCTAGAGGCTACCTGGCCCGTTACAGACTCTGTCTATCGAAATAAAATTGTAATCACTGTAATAGATCCCGATGATCAATTCGCTCCGATACCATGTAGAAATTTGCTTAATAATGAAGATATATCCACTGAGATTATCCTGGTCACACACTGATTCGAATTCATGCATAACACATAACCTCTTCTACAATTGATCATCAATTTGCGGAAATAGAAACAGTCGCATGCGCACATAAACACAATATGTAATGGGGAAAGCTTATAGCTGAAAACCCCCAGCTATTTTTTATATTATAATAGAAGATAACATGTAACAATACATAGCACAATACTCCTCACAAGTACTCAGTACTATCTCCAAAAGTTACACACAAACTAGCTCAGTTTTGAACAAGTCACAGGTTCAAAACTCATCCACTATTTGCCTGCCTCTACTACGTAATCCAAGTTGGTGTAATGAGAGATCCAAGTTCAAATCCCACTGGATTGATATATGCAATCCTCATTGGAAATCTCCTCCAATGCTTGTGCAAATCTCATGCACAACTAATGTCGCAACTAATAGCAAACTCACCCTTTCATCTACCTCTTCCACTGGTCTTCACTGAACTGTCCATGCACTGCAGTCAACTGATGTGTTCTTTAGTTTAATAATGAGTTAATAATTAGTGAATTAAATAATATTTAATTAAAACCACTCATCACTAGTGTATTAGCCAGTTAGACTAAATACAACTAGTTCAACTAATTTAAACCGAACACAACTCCACCAACTGTCTCATCAACTCCACCAAACTCCGCCACTTGAGTTCTAACTGAAGTCAACCATGCATGAGCTCACCAAATCCCTAGGAATAGCGTAATTCCTTTGTCAAATGCATGGGCCACATCCGTAGCTCCAACTGAAGTGCTGCAAGAGGATAAACTGAAGTTTATAGTCCAAATATTATTAAGGGTAAATAATATTTGACTGACCTATTTTTAGACAGGCAGTCTAAAAATAGACTTCGACCTATATGTCTAAAAATAGTTGTCCATCTATTTTTACCAAGTTGATCAATCATCCAAGAATAGCATACTGCAACTCCTAGACCATGCTCCATATGTCTAAAAATAGACATAGTCTAAAAATAGACTTTGCACCAAAAATAGCCTGCGAGCCCACTTAGTGAAGGCGACTTCATTTCACTAAGCTCCATCATCTTGTTGCATTTTCAACACAAATCCTCTTGCATCATGAGAAATACAACTTGTCAACCAGGGTCATGTCCAGGATATTTTTGCTTGTGCGCTTGACCAGGTTTGTAAAGTCACATTTTGTAAGTTCCTTTACAGTTCATAATTCAATATTAATCTTGTTCATGATTATTATCTAGGTTTTTTGTATGTGTTTTTTCATCTATTTAATTGTAAGCAACTTTGCATGTTTCCTGTTGTTCACTATGATTTCTCCCATTACCACTCCCAGGATGAATCCGACTTTATTGTTACATAGGTTACTCTATTGTTACTATGATTTCTCCATTTACGATTTCATAGGTTACATCATGTAAAGTTGTCAATCTCAGGTTGGTGATGAGATTTAGTTCTCCAGATTTGAGGATTTTCTGATATTTTCTCCCTCATGTCATTCCTGCATCACCTCATTGTTTGAGCATGCCAATTGTCTACCACTTGTACCAATTGGCACATGTCAATCTCTGAGTGGTGCCACATTTCACCTATTTTCGGCCCACTTGACCACCCGAAGAACTCAAATCCACACACCATGTGTCTTTATCATGGAGTGCCACATGTCGTAGATATTTAGGCTGATAGGCGTTCTGTTATGAAAGAGATCAATTTTTTTTCGTCAACACTTCTTATCTAGGCACGAAACCTGTTACTTGTTTAATCTAACGGTCACAATCTCTCGGGTTACCTTCTAGGTTTGACATACCACTAATTTCTGGTATATTTCCATGGAATTGGTCTGAAAATACCAACAACAATCCACACACCTGCAACCATCGACAGACCTGCCATTTTAGTACCTGCATTTCCGCAACTGCCAATACACCTGTCGTTTTAGTTGTTGCATTTCGGCAACTGCCAATACACCTGTCGTTTCATTCTCCTGGACTCTGTGTATGCATATTTTTCATATAATTTTATCACGAAGTTGGCTACAGTGCTTTGACATGCCTTTGAATATTTTTGCAGGTTAGAAGACATTTCAGGCCAGAGCTATTGAATAGACTTGATGAGATAGTTGTATTTGATCCTCTTTCTCGTTATGAGCTCAGAAAATTTGCTAGACTACATATGAAAGATGTAGCGATTCATCTTGCAGAGAGAGGTGTTGCTTTAGGGGTTACAGATGATGCTCTGGATCTTGTTCTTCAAGAAGCCTATGATCCTGTAAGTAATCACTTTGTTTTGCTTTATTTCTTATTCAGAGTCTATCTTGCCAGGGGATGTGCCCATTATGGTTTATTATGAGACCGTTGTCAATTTCATCACCGTCCCTCATAATATGTTTGATTGTGTTTATAAATAATAAACAATTATTACACCAAACAATAAACAATTAACTGTACTATGAGTAATATGATATCTTAAAATTTTAGCTTTGATGGTGATACCTTGTGATTGATAATGCAGTTTGAAGCAGCTTTGGCTTTGCCTGTTACAACTTAAAAGTGGTTTTTAGCAATGGGAGTCATGTTTTTTAAGGTTCATACTAATATGAAGATCTTGTAATTCTATATTCAGGATAAGAGAAGATGGCTTCTGCTTTGGGCAGTATGACAACAATTGCCACATCTACCTCATTGGGTAACAATGGAAAGGGGAAGAAGTTGGGTGCAATGTTTGATAATTATGGCAGACAATTGTCTTCTCTTTCAGTTTTTTCACCCATTTCCTTTAATCGCTCAAGCAGAAGAGGGACTCTAAGATTACGTGATAGAGAGAAGGTAGATAATACAAGAGCTATGGAAAAGGAGTTGTACTTCAACAAGGATGGCTCAGTGACAAAAAAATTTCAGGTTAGAGAACAAATTATGTTTAAAGGAAGGTCACCTGCATGTAAAACTTCACTGCAGTGGATCTTTCCTTGTCCACTTATATTCGATTTTAATGTGTTATTTTAATTTTTCATGGAGGGTTGTTCTGGCATATGGTCTGGCATTCAATTTCACACTTACTGAAAGCATTTTCAATTTGTCTTGCAGGTGGTGTGAACAAACTTGCTGATCTTGTTGGAGTCACCCTTGGGGCGAAGGGAAAAATGTTGTCTTGGAGAGCAAGCATGGTTCTATGAAAATAGTTAATGATGGTGTGACAGTAGCTAAGGAGGTAATTTGTAGATGTGTGCTCTGGTTTTCTTTTTAACATTGTATTAGTTCCCCCTCTTAAATGTCTTAGATTTAGTAGGCATAATTTGAAAACTCAAAGGTGAAAGGAAACATATTTGTTACCCAGTGGTCTACTTGGCCTATGGACTAGCCACATTAGAGTAATGCATAAAGCTTTTCACAACAATAAAAAGAAAGGGTTATGGCTGAGTCAAATTTTATTGTTATTGACAGTGTAATGAAATGCATCTCAATGCTATGGTTTTGGCCTTTTTATTGGTTGAATTAGAGGACCCAGTTGAAAATATTGGGGCCAAGTTGGTAAGGCAAGTTGCGGCAAAGACAAATGATTTAGCTGGGGATGGAACCACAACATCTGTTGTTCTTGCACATGTTGGAATATTGAAAAATTCCACAACAATGAATGGAGAATAAATCTCCCTTCCTCTAACACAGAGAAAATAAAAATTTCTTTGACAGGAGACAGAGTTTCAATACTTTGAAAACAAACTTCTATTCCCTTCAATAACTCAAAAAAAAACTATTAGACTTCTTCCTCACCGAGAGAGATTACAAAATTATGACTGCTACAAAACGCAGTGCATAAAACCAACTCACTGTCTGTTCAAAACAAACATACTCTATCTCTAAAACACTCTGCTGTGTTTTTCACTTTCGCACTGCTGTGCATACACACTTAAAAAGTTACACTCAGTCTTTCACTTTTTATACACTGCTGTGTAATAAAAAATTTATGTACTGTCTATAAAAAAACTACCAAGATTTTTTGTCCTTTTTATTTTTATATGTCGTAACATATAAAACATATTATAATAAACCCTCTTTTAAAAAAAATAAATTTAAACTAAATTCTATGGCCCACCTTTCATTTTGCATATGATATATATATAACATATGTTTAAAACATATGTATATATTAAAGCATACACAAAATTAAACTATCAAAACATTAAAGAACCCTTTCCGTCAGACTTCAAAAGTCTGAATAGATTGAATTTCAAACCAAATTCGCATTCCAAAATGGGATGCCGATGTCTGCCTAATTTGTAACGCGAATTCTCAATCCAATGTGCCCAAATTCGGGTCCGGTTTTCAGGTTTTCAGATTCCCTTCAATTTCATGTGATCCAATATTAATGCTCCACGTGTCCTTTTGAATTTACAAAACTGTCGGGTAAATTTCTGTTAGTTTAATTTCTAGTTGGTGAATTGTGTTAATGCTAGTTGTTGTGTTTATATACAATCCTGTATAGAAATATGGCTATGGTCGTCTACAAAAAAAACTTGCAGGAATTTTAAATGCTGAATTAAATTCCTGGATGGCGTGTAAGCAACCTCCAAAAAAAAATGTTGCTACTGCATCCGTCCTTCTGCTGCAGTAGTTGAAGTTAAAATTCAACAGCACAGGGTTTAATAAGTGAGGGTGTAAAGGTAACTTTTTGTCGATAGTACTGGATTAAGATCATCTAATCATTTTTGTAGGGTCTTATGGTGTTTGGTTTTTTAGTTTTGGGTTGGGCTTATTGAGTCTAAGATAGTTTTTGAGTGAAAAAATTGCTATCAGGTATTAAAAAAATTTGGTTCTTTTGTAAAAGTTTATGAGCTTGTTAGGAAATACAAAACTGACAATGGTTGTATCTTAAATTTGTGGAAAATAATTTGAAATGAAACCTTTTTGTTTAGATTGTTGCAGCAGGTGCAAACCCCATTCAAATTACTAGGGGCATTGACAAGACAATAAAGGCCCTTGTTTCGGAACTCAAAATTTTGTCAAAGGAGGTAAACGCTTGCCTTTTGAGTAGGTTGGTTTTCCTTTTTGCTGATGGTTTGGTGTATCTAATCGAATTAGTTGCCTAAGGTATTTTTGGTTGCAAACTCCTTTTCATTTTTCATACAGTATTGGCCTTGTGGAATACATTTGATTGTGTGGTCTTGTTAGATCTACAACATTTGTAGTTGTTTAATCTTATGGCCGAGGTGCACTTTTATTATGGAAATAGTTGATGCAATATTGTCATTTAATCCTTACTGCAGGGTAGCATGTTGAGAAGTTTCTTGTGAAACATTTGGTATTCAAAATGACACTTGATTCTATACAACATCATGCACTTGACTTCAAAATTCATATTCAAAGTGTGCCAGACAATTCTTGCAAAATTTCAAATATTTATGTTGTTTTAAACCATTATCTTTTTCATGTATTGGATGCTGAAAATAAGAAAAAGACTTTGGTATGAAACCAACTGGTGAATAATTTCCAGCAAAAAAACCACTTCCAAGACATGATTAAGAAGTAGAACATATGTACTTATGAAGCATAGAAAGATATCCTAGATGCATTGTCAATGTTTGGCTAGGGTTATTTTTGGAGAAAATAACTCCTTATTTCGAGAATAGTGATCTTTAATACAAGTAAATGCCAGAGAAGAGAGATCATCATGTGATATTGATCTGGATTTATGCAGGAACGCAACAGAATAAACATATAACCATAAATACAGAGATGCAGTGGAAATAACACTTCATGTCATTAATATCAAAGAGATGAAATTTGCTTACAGACAAAAAGGAAATAGAACTAGCTAGGGCACTGGTAGCTATCTCTGAGAAGAGATGTGGCGGCTACAGGCCTCTGAACTGAGTTACAATGAGGCTCGAGGGCCTATTTATTATTTATAAACAATGAGAAATCCTCAACAGCCAAAACCCTAACCCTAGGAGATGAAGCGCCAAA
Source organism: Pinus albicaulis (assembly GCA_034641835.2). NCBI lineage: Eukaryota > Viridiplantae > Streptophyta > Pinopsida > Pinales > Pinaceae > Pinus > Pinus albicaulis. The sequence continues at coordinate 1,298,954,926 of CM076572.1, read as the reverse complement.
ACTATGGGCCCCATTTGGGTAAATTGGTGATTCAACTTCCCAGGGGCGTAACTTTGGCATACTATCTCCGTTTGATGTGTACCATACCTCGTTAGAAAGATATATTCGAGGAATACAAATTTTGAATGAGAAACATTGGTCCATGGACCCATGTTGCTCTCCATTTTCCCAAAAAACGTCGTTTAGGGCCTCAAAATGGCTCCGGGAGTTCAGGACCCGAAAAACTGCTAAAAATAGTAAGTTGTGCCAAAACTGAAAAACTAAAAGAGAAAATGGTGGGGACCCAAGTGGAATAGGTGAGTGACCACCAATATCCACCTGGATCATTCCTCCCCCCTTAGGAAGCAATGGTCCCCATTGTGTTAAGTTCCTCCATGAGATGAGGAAATTTCTGTTGAACTTGGTCCCTGGTGAACCACTTTCCTTGGTGCAGGAGTTGGCTAGCTTTGACAACCCGATACAGTTGGATCTTCTGTTGGTGAGTGTTCTTGATTTGCATGTCCATGATACAATTTTTGGTGTCCTATTCCATGCAGTCTGGGTTTAACTCTGTTGGTGTGAGTTGTTTTGGAATGTCCGAGGTGTCTAATAGAGGTGGGAAGTAAGGACAAAGGCAATCCACATTGACGACTGGGTGCAGACCAAGGAATGGTGGAATACTGAGCTTGAAGGCATTGTTCCCTACAGCCTTGGTGATGGTGTACGGCCCGTATCAGAGCGGGCGAAGCTTGCGGTGGGGTCCAGTGAGGCGGTCCTTCTGCAAATGTAGCCATACTTTGTCGCCCACCTGGAAGTTGTGTGGCACTCGGTGTTGATCATGGTGTTGCTTGTACTTGGCACTGGCTCTGTCCAATATATCATGAACCTACTGGCAGATGTGTTGAATGCGCTCGATGAAGCTGCTTGCTTTGTCAACTTCAGATTGGACATGAGCTGAATCGGTCTGAGCAGCTGCAAATGGCATGGCTACGTCAATGGGACATAGTGGCTGGAATCCCAAGCCCACCTGAAAGGGGCTATGGCCGATTGAACTATGAAGAGCCCGATTATAACTATGCTGTAAATAGGGGAGGCTCTCGTCCCATGTGCGTGGATGCTTTGAATTGTACATGCACAAAATGTGTACAATCATTTTGTTGACGACCTCTGTCTGGCCATTTTTTTGGGGATGGAAAGCTGTGGACTTGGTGAGCTTGGTATCCAACATTGGCCAGAGGCTGGACCAAAATGTGCTGAGGAACCTGCTATCTGGATCTGATATGATAGACTGTGGGATCCCAAAGTGCACCCACACTCTTTCAAAGAAGAGTTTAGCAGTGGCTTCTGCTGTTATATTCTTCTTGCAGGCCGCCATAATGGCCATCTTTGAGAATCTGTCGACGACCAAGAAAACACAGTCATTTGAAGGCAGGCCCAACATGTAATCCATGTAGATGGATTCCCAAGGTCGACTAGGGGTAGGTAGCGGAGTATGCAGGCCTTACTTCTTGATGGTCGGTTTGGCAATGGCATAAGCAATGCAGGATCTGATGTGCTTCTTGACATCCTTTTGAAGGTTCGGCCAATAAAAATACTTCTGCAGGATTGCTACTATTTTCTCGACCCCGAAATTCCCAACGACTTGAATGTAGTGTGCTTCCCATATCATCTTGGCACGCTCGCTTGAAGGAACACAAAGGTGTCCCAGGTGACATAAAAGTGCATCTTGGAGGTGAAAATTTGGAACTTGTGTACCCCCCAAGAGTGCCTTGTAACTGTGGCCGAATTCTGGGTCACTCTCATAGAGAAGCGTCCAATCAGAAGTCTCGTGCCCACAAGAGTTGAGCACGGTGGTGAGCGCCACGATTGGTGGTCGGCTGAGGCATTCTGCAACATTATTGGTGCTACCCTTCTTGTACTTGATATTCAAATGAAACTGTTGCAGATATGTGGACCACTTCTGAGGGTGATCATTCTGCAACTTCCCTTGTGTCTGTATGAACTACAGGGGCCAATGGTCTGTGTGGATGATTGTTTCCTTCCCCAAGATGTAATGCTTCCATTGTCAACAAGCTTGCACAATGGAATACATTTCTTTGTCATAAGTGGGATACTTGCGAACTGTGTCAGACAATGTCTCACTTTGATACCCAACTTTGTGCGCAAGGTATGGAACAGATTCGTCAACTCATGCACATCTTGATCCCTTTGTTGTCGTAGCGTGGTCCATTGTATGTACTTGTCCTCATAGATCCCCACGGGATAGTACTATTCCTTGACGGCGTCTCGGAAAGAATTCCAAGTTGGTACAGCTGAGAACAGAGAGGGTTCTGTCTGGTCCTTGTTCTCACAGTAGGTTTCCCACCAGTCCTTAACATGGGGGGTAGCTTTGAGGAGTGTAAAAATAATCTTCTCCCGGTCTAAAAAGTCATGAACCGAGAAATATCCTTCTAACAAATTCAACCATCTATCTACGACATCTGCATCTATTTGACCCTCAAATATGGGAATGTCAAAATTTACCTGTACCTTAAAAGGAGTCACACCTCTAGAGTGGCTGCTGGATGCAGATGCGCTGCCGGTGGGTAGCCATTGAAGGATCTGAGCAAAGTTATCCATCATCGCATTCCTTTTTTTTTCGAGGGCCTCCTCGAGCAATATTTTGATAGGATATCCTGCTCCCTCATATTTATTTTCATCCCCCATGGGCGTCTGTCGAGGTTTGTGAGGCTAATCTTGCAAAGGTTCCACCAGATCGAGCCCTAGCTCCTTATACCCCGACCTCGTTGAGGACATGCAAAGAAGGATCGAGAAAAAGCAGACTGCTTTGATACCACTGATCCAGATTTATGTAGGAACGAAAAAAAATAAACATATAACCATAAATACAAAGATGCAACAGAAATAACACTTCATGTCATTAATATCAAAGAGCTAAAATTTGCTTACAGACAGAAAGGAAATAGAACTAGCTAGGGCACTGGTAGCTATCTCTGAGAAGAGATGTGGTGGATACAGGCCTCTGAACTGAGTTATAATGAGGCTCCAGGGCCTATTTATTATTTAGAAACAATGGGAAATCCTCAACAGCCAAAACCCTAACCCTAGGAGATGAAGTGCCAAAACTATGGGCCCCATTTGGGTAAATTGGTGTTTCAACTTCCCAGGGGTGTAACTTTGGCATACGATCTTCGTTTGACGCGTACCATACCTCGTTAGAAATATCTATCCAAAGAATACAAATTTTGAATGAGCAACATCGGTCCATAGACCCATGTTGCTCTCCGTTTTCCCAAAAGACGTTTTTTAGGGCCTCAAAACGGCTCCAGAAGTTTAGGACCCGAAAAACTGCTAAAAATAGTAAGTTGTGCCGAAACTGAAAAACTGAAAGAGACAATGGTGGGGCCCCAAGTGGAATAGGCGGGTGACCACCAATATCCACCTGGATCAGACATAAACCTATTAACAAAAGTGAACAGGGAATGATTATTAATTATGGCATACTAAGTTATCAGTGATTTTGACTATTTGTCTTTAACAAGTAAAAATGTTAAATTCCAAACTTACATCATCATGGTTTGGCATCATGAGCTTGAATAATTTTCCACCATGCTCATAATTTCATTGTTGTATTCATATCTATAAAGAACGTTTCAAATAATAATAATAAAGTTCTATAAGAAAAATCCAAACCTCCATGCTGCTGCTCCTTGTGAGACAAAGTCAAAATTGCATTACACAATCTGACACATAAGAATCTCCTATATCCCGGTGGTATGTATCCAAATTCTTATAATAGTGTCTTCAAGACTTATGTTGACATTACCAATGAGATATTTAAGCAATGAAAGATGGAGCCTTCTTCATTGTTGTATATGTAACAATCTTTTATTAATATAAAGATTGATGGTTTTGTCTTTCTGAAAATGAAATGTAAAAATAATTTATTGTCGTCAATTGAAAAGTTTTTTTTTAAAAGCTTTTCATTATGGAAGGGTGACATAGATATATGCCCTTCTAATTGAAATTTGGACCTGCCCTTCAAATTTGATCATTCTGTGGGACCTTAACAAACAATAAAACTATTTCGTTGCGCGTTATATAAAATATATAACAAAACCTTTGTCAAAACTTCAAACGAACCCTTTAGCCGTGGGTATTTCATCACGAATTGATCATTTTACCATGTACCTTCTTCTAGAGGAATATTCTTCCACTTTATTAGGTACTTCATAATGGTTATATGTCAAAGAGATAAAAAATGTTTATCTATAACTTTTTTTGGTTCAAGAATCAACTTTCATTCTTCATCTAATTTTGGAAGTTCTATTTACATTGGCATATTTTTTCCCAAAACCTATTTTAGGCAAGATACATGAAAAACCTTATGAATGCAAGAAGAAGGAAAATATAACTTCTATACCACTTGTGCAATCCTATGAATAATTATTTAGGGCCATAACATTTTTGAGCTAATTCTTTATTCTTCTTTTCCTTGAATGAAGATTGCTTATAATGCTATAATCTAAAAAATACCCAATTACCCTCCTCAAATTATCTTTCACTTCAATGTTGTTCCCCTTGTTGTTTTATCATGTTTCATGTCATTTGAAGGTTTTCCATAATAATTTTCAAAGTTTCTTTAGTATTTTCCATATGTGACTCTGATTCCTATACTTTGGACTTATCTTGCAAAAAGTATGAGATACTAGGAGTTGGATATCCATAAAGGGCCTTAAATGGGGAAATTTTAGTAGATGTGTGATAGGTAGTATCATATTACCATTCTTCCTTGATGAACCCACTTCATCCATTAATATTTATTTTCTAAAGAGTAACATTGTAGATAACCTTAAAAACATTTGTTAACTAATTTTGTTTGACCATTTGATTGTGTTTGATATGTAGAACTCATGGCAGCTAGTGTTTCTCCACTCATATTAAATAATTATTTCCAAAATTTTCTTGTTACTATTACCTTAGGAAAACCATGAAGACTATGAATTTCTTTCACGGACACTTCTGCCACTTGGCTTGTTGTTTATGTACTTTGAGCTCTACAAAAAAAATCTACAAAATTTGTCTATATAAATGACCACAAAAATGTAATACTTACCTTTATATTTCGGTAACCCTGTAATAAAGTCTATTGATATATCTTCTAGTCTTTGAATATGTATGTGGAATGGTTGAAGTAACCCTAGAGATTTTACTATCTCTCTTTTATTTATTATGCAAACATGACCTTCTCTTACAAAATTTTGAATATCTTTCTTCATTCCTTCCAAAAATATATTTTTTGATCCTTTGAGATGTTTTAAGGAACCCTGCATCCTACCATCAGAGAGACATGGGACTCCCTTAATATGTTAATTCAAATATGCTCGCATGCATAAAAATATTCTACATTTGCGCCAAAGTATATCTCTCTTTCACTCCCAATGCTCCATAGAGTTCATCCCATCCTTTATAAATTTTAGTTTTTGTTTAGTACTATTGTCATTTTTCCATTATGGCAAGCTTCTTATAGCCACCTAGGAATAGAAAATGTAATTGGATATAAATTTGAGGCCTCTTCTATTTTAGAAAGAGCATCATGTACTAAATTTTCCTTACCCTTTTTGAAAATTATCTCAAAATTAAAACTTTGCATTTTTTCTCCTCATTTTTGTTAATCTTCTAATGAAAATCATAGCTTCAAAAAATACTTTATGCTATCATGGTATATCTTGACTTTAAAGTACCTCCTAATGATATACTATCCCCATTTTTTATTGCATGTAATATTGCTTCCATTTATTTTTCATACGTAGATTTCACCAAATATTTTCTTTGAATTCCTTGCTTTTAAAAGCCAGTGATATCCCTTATTGTGTTAATGTTACGTAAATTCTTTTTCCTAGTGCCTCACACTCTACTATGAATGTTTTACCAAAAGTAGGTGCAACCGATGTTGGTGTAGAAGAAATGGCATCCATTAAAAGAGAGAATGCCAAAGTAGCCTCATCATTCCATATAAATAATATTTTCTTCAAGAGATATGTGAGTGGACTTGAAATGCATGCATAATTCTTAACAAATGATCGATAATATCATGTAAGTATAAAAATCCTTCTAAGAACCTTGATTTTCTTAGGAATAGGTCATTTTGTAATAGCTTGCATCTTTTGAGGCTCCAACTTCACTCCTTTTTTTAAAACAATATGAACCAAATACTCGAATTCTTATTTCCCAAAACAACATTTGGATATTTTTACATAAAAATGATTGTTCTCAATAATTTATATAACTTTTCCACATGTTTAGTATGGTATTCCCATGATTTATTATAAAAATTTGTATTATCAAAGAAAACCAACACAAATTTTATAAGATGGGATCAAACAAAATTATTCTTAAGTCGAGCCCGCCGGACTTCAAACGGAAATAAACCATAATTCAAACGAAATTCACGTTCCAAAATAGCCTACTGACGTCGGCCAATTTTGTGACGTGAAAACCAAATGAATTCTACCCTAATATTTTTTGGGTCCGAAATTGGGCTGGTGTAGGGAGGGAGAGTTGTGACGCGAATTTCTTATCAAATTCTCCCTAATCTTTTTCAGGTCTGGATTTCCACTGCACGAGCGACCCAAACAAAGATCTGCTCCAATGATTTTCTGCCACGTGTCCTCAATCAAAAGTTGCCATGTTCTTGGATGCGGGTGCATTCGATGGCATTTAAGGCGATGGGACATGGATGTGGCAATTTCATATCAATCGCATTAAGTTTTAATGTTGTTCAATTAGCCGATATTTAAGTTCCAAGGTTTTCATATCAAATCACATTAAGTTTTAACACTGTTCAAGATCGGACCTCCACTCCTGTTAGTGATTTTTCATGCTCCAATATGATCCGGCCTTCGGCTCTCATTAATGAGAGATTAATTATGACAGGCTTTCTTCAATTGCATTTCAGTCGGGTCGATAAAATGGCGTTTCGCTATGGCTTTTCAGAAGAGCCAGTTGCTGGGTTACACTACTTGCTCACTATGACGAGAAGGAGAAGTGGCCAGCTGAACTACTGCTTAGACCTTGGTGCATATCTGCATTTCTCTCGGTCTGGTCTGTGTCTGTCTTCCTCTGTTTCTTGGAATTTTGCTTCTCTGTCTTGTCTTGTGCCCACTGCTGAGATTGCACCCATGCCTCGCCTGCGTCAAAGGATGCGTTGCCGCAGGGGGAGAACTAGAGGTCAACCCCTGCGTGCTCCCTCCAGCCCCTCAACCGAGTCATCTTCCCAGTCCAGTGATTATTACGTAGGTCGCTATCCAAACACTAGGAGTGGGTGGGGTCGGGTTCTAGGATCTGGCCACCGTATGGGCTCCCCTGCTCCTCCTTTCCCCACCACTTCACCTTCTCCCACGATGCGCACTGCGCTTTTTTCCTTTAAATTTCTCTCTGAACCGCCCACGAATCATAGCTTCATTCACTGTGGTTTTCCGTGAGGAGGCCTAAATGGAGGAACAATGCACCCGTCCGACGGGTCTGAGTTCAGAAAAAGCCGACCAACATTCGGGCCTTCAGGAGGGGAGCGGTGGCGCGAATGTGGAGATAGCACCTGGCGATCCTGGACCTTCCGAAGGATGGTGCTGAATCCTCGAGGAACCATCAAAGAAGTAGTTTGGTTAATTTGGTTTTCTTGCTTCGCAGACCCACTTAATTGGGCATGTTTTAGATTATATTACTGTGCTGGACCTCTGTAATATTTTTGGTTACGCGTAAACGTTCAAGGCGGTTTCCCCGTGTGAGAAATAGGTCTATCATCTTCTATTTTTTATTTTTTGATGACAAATTTTCCATGAGTCTAGGCGATGTTTTTGACTTCGATGTAATTTTGTTCATATTAATGATTAACTTTACTTAGAAAAAAAATGTTGCCCTGTTTCTATTTTAAACCTGTTTTTTGAAATACAGAGCCATGTTTATATGATTGTTTATAGTCGAAGTGCTGCAAGGTGGTTTATTATATTAATATTTCATGGTCGAATTATATTCATAACAATTGGAAGAAAAAAAAATGTTGCCCTGTTTCTATTTTAAACCTGTTTTTTGAAATACGGAGCCATGTTTATATGGTCTACGTATTATACTCTTTCTCTGTATATCTACAGGAACCTTTTTGCTATGAACAGGGTGGATGTTGTAGCGAGCTACTAATGGAAACAAGCGAGCCTGAACCTTACATCTCGGATGCAACATATGGTTACCAATTTTGGAATCAAGCGAGCCTGATATTACAAGCGAGCCTGGGTTTCTGCAAATGGTTTTTATTTCCAGGAACAAGCGAGCCAAAACATACAATTGACCCTCGGTTTATACATATTTTTTCTCTATCATGGATTCTTTTTGTGTGAGGCATGTATCAACAGTACATGTCTCTGCACATTTTGGGTACTTTAATTTGTATTTGGAACAATGGACGTCGGTACTATATCTGTTGCTTTACTGTTCTACATATTTCTATTTCACTTTCTTATAGATGCCTCGGGCATATTTGAATGCTTTCTCAGATTGTCGATAATCTCCATGTGGACCATTACTGTGTTTTATATCATGTCCCTATATGTGACATGGGGTATTTTTCGATCATTGTCTGGGGTGGGACTTCCACTTTTCTGGATGGATATTTGGGTTTCAATCTTTAGATGTGAAAATGTAATGACTTCATGGATTGTTTTAATTCATATAATATATTCAAAACAACATTTTTTCTCATGTGAAAAAAAATGATTAATGTTTATCACTCTGCCTTCAAAACTAGCGATGCTGGTCTATGTTGCTAGTTTATTGATATGGTCTGATGGTCTTTTTATGTTTTGGACATATCACACTCCTCACATGATTAGAGTTTTTCTCTGTTCAAGGATTTTGGGTACTTTAATTTGTATTTGGAACAATGGACGTCGGTACTCTATCTATCTGTTGCTTTACTATTCTACATACATACTGCTATTTCACTTTCTTATAGATGCCTCGGGCATATTTGGATGCTTTTTCAGATTGTCGATAATCTCCATGTGGACCGTTACTGGGTTTTATATCATGTCCCTGTATGTGACATGGGGTATTTTTCTATTATTGTCTGAGGTGGGACTTCCACTTTTTTGGATGGATATTTGGGTTCCAATCTTCAGATGTGAAAATGTAATGACTTCATGGACTGTTTTACTTCATATAATATATTCAAAACAATGCTTTTTCTCTTGTGAAAAAAAAAATGATTGTTTATAGTCGAAGCGCTGCGGGGTGGTCTATTATATTAATATTTCATGGTCATTGGAATGCCCACAATTCATAACAAATATTAGAGATTTACTATATTGTTTTAAAGTTTCATTTTTTTTTTTTTAAATTGAACCCGTCGTCGGTATACTGATGCCTTGTAAGCGTCGGAATTGCGACAGCTTAAACACGTCGGAAGAGCGACAGTATAAAAACTTCGAACCACATTTCATTGGAATTGCGACAATTTACAAACATCGGAAGAGCGACATTCAAAACTTCGGACCACATTTCATCGGAATTGCGACAATTTACAAACGTCAGAAGAGCGACGTCCAAAAATTTGGACCACATTGCGTCGGAATTGCGATAGTTTACAAACGTTGGAAGAGCGACATTCAAAACGTCGGACCACATTTCGTTGGAATTGCGACAGTTTACAAACTTCGGAAGAGCGACATTAAAAACGTCGGAAGAGCGACGTTCAAAACGTCAGACCACATTTCGTCGGAAGTGTGACAGTTTACAAACGTCGGAAGCGCAACGGTTTGGGAAACGTCAGAAGAGCGACGCTTGTTTGGAAGCGACGGAACAAGTGTCGGTAGTGCAACACTTTTTAATTGCGTCGGAATTGCGATGGTATGGAAAACCACATTTTTCCTGTCCTTGAACTGTCGCTCTTGCGACGACTATGTGTCGGAATAGCGACGAATTGGCCGTCGGAAATTGGGCCAAATTTTCTAGTGTTTACAGCCCCTGGATTTCTCCATGGGTTTACATTCGGTGGAGGGGGTTTGCCTGCCATTGGATTTTGGATGGGTTGGTTGGGTGGATTTTGAATTGATGATGAGGCAGGTTGAGCACTAGGACTAGTAGTTTGAGTACTGGAACTAGTGAAAGTGATACCAACTATTGAAATGAAATTTGTGGAAGTGAGTGGAGGTAATGGGGGTGAATGGGATAAGATCTTGTTGGTGATTGACTATGATTGAGTCCTCTTTAACTTCTTCCGAGTACTACACCGATAGGAAATTCAAAAGGGAGAATCCTTGTTTTTTGACTTTCTGATCGGGTTAATATTCTTCTAGGTTGTAAAGAAGAAGAAATACTAAGATCCAATAATTGAGAAGATTTGGGCTTTTCAGCAAAAATAGATACTTTCTCTAACTTTTCTATCAAAGACTGAACTTCTGGAGAGTCTTGGTGAAACTCGGGAAATAGTATGGTTTGAGTATCGCTAGGATACTTGGGGGGAAGATGATCAACTTCAAATCTTACAGATGAGGATCTAGATAATTTTCTGGAATTTGATGCGGATCTAGAGGGAGAGAGACTTTTTGATTGACCGTTATTTTGATCAGACCTTTGTGCCATTCACTAGGCCCTCCTTCTATCGCCAAAATTTTTAGGCCTCAGAATTCCGCTACCAAAACATGGGGGAAAACCACTTGATCCGGACCTTAAAGCATCCCCTTTTCCATTTGGTGTAGTGGCTCCGACTGGGGATAATGGGACCAGTTTCTCAATAAGGATGATTTTGAGGGTGTTGTGAATATAACATGCAAATGGATAATGATTTTAATTTATATGCACCTATCTAAACTATTTAATCTAATATATATCCAGGTTGTTTTTCCTTTATGCGATCTAAAATGATATCTTTCAATTGTCAATAATATAGATCATTTAACAGCTGAAAGAGATGAAAATTATGTAAAATGATTCTTCTAGAAAAGTAGTTTGCATAGAAAAATTGTGAAAGAAATATCACATTTATCAGTGTGATTACATATTCGATAAGAAACCATAGCTAAATATTAGAACAAAATTGCATGTAATGTTTATAATGATGATGTTTCAAATATATAATGCAATAAAAATATGACTGTCAATCTGTAGAAATTATATAACTTATGTGTTATATATCCAAGATTCTCCTGATCTCACACTATTTTAACTTCATGCAAAATACAGAATCTATTCCACCACTGATCATTTGCAGAAATTAAATCAAGATTGCAATGCACACATGAAACAATAAAAATTCACACACATTAACACAGTTGTTTAACGGGAAAGCCTGAAGCTGAAAACCCCAAATATCTATATATAATATATGTCATAGAGATCATGTAACAATCCTCATACAAATCTGATCATATCAAGCTCTCAGTACAATACAATCGCTACACACTAATCAGGCCCAATCTTTCAAATCCATGCACCGATATTTGCCACCTGCCAGCATGCCTCTACTGCGCAATCCCTGCTGAAGAATGGCTCTGAATGAACTCGAATTCCTCAAACCTTTCTCACGAAATCCTCATTGGCATCTCCACTGAGTGTTGGATGCAATCAATGCATCACTATAGTCACAACTGATAGTCACACTTGCTCTTTCACTTATCTCTCCACCGGTCTCCACTGAAACTGCCATGCACTGTAGTTAACTAATGTATTGTTCAGTTGATTAATGAGTTATTATTTGTGAATTACTTAACTAATTAATTCACTCCACTCTCACTAGTGTATCATTCAGTTAGACTAGATACAACTAGCTCAACTGAGTCTAATTGAGTTAAACTAAATACAACTCCACCATACTCTGTCACATGAGTTCTAACTGAAGTCCTCCATGCATTAGCTCCAGTAAACCCTTAGGAATAGTGTAATTCCTTATGTCAAATGTTGTGCCACATCTGTGCACTTAACTGAAGTGCTCCAAGAGAAAAAGATAATGTTTAGAGTCCAAATATTATTAAGAGCTAATAATATTCGACATATCTATTTTTCAACTGGCAGTATAAAAATAGACTCCGCCCAATATGTATAAAAATAGAAGTCCATATATTTTTCCAACTTGACCAACCATCCAAAAATAGCATCCTGCAAATCATAGAATATGATCGACATGTCTAAAAATAGACATAGTCTAAAAATAGACTTTGCGCCAAAAATAGCCTGTGGGCCCACTTAGTGAAGGCGACTCTTTTCACTAGGCTCATAATCTTGTTGAATCTCAACACTCCCTCTCAATAAGATAGGGATTATCTGCCACCCCGATCCTGTCTCTATGGTATTTGAATTTTCTCCAGGTGAGCGCCTTCGTCAGAATATCTGCGTCCTAATCCTCCATAGGAATGTAAGAAAGCAACATGATCTTCCGCTACACACAATCTCTAATATGATGATATCGGATGTCAATATGTTTAGATCTATCATGAAATATTGGATTAATCGAGAGTTTAATGCAACTCTGATTATCACAATATATCATAGTAGGATCTAAGTGAGAACCGAACAACCCGACCAGGATCTTCCTCATCCATATAGCCTCGCATGCAGCCACACTTGCTGCCATGTACTCGGCCTCCGCTGAACTGAGTGCCACGAATATTTATTTCCTGTTGTACCAAGAAACTGATGTAGATCCAATACTGAAAATCCCTCCAGATGTGCTCTTTCTGTCCGTTGGGCTTCCTGCCCAATCTGCATCTGTGAAGCCATGCAGCTTCAACTCATCTGAATATCTGTACCACAATCCATATCCAGATGTGCCCCTGAGATGCCTCAGGACATGCTTACCTGCCTTCCAAAAGAGCTTGGTAGGCTTAACCATCACTTGTGAAAGTTGGTTCACCGCATAGCATATGTCCAGTCTTGTATTGACTAAATACATGAGCGAACCAACCAACCGTCGATAAACAGTGGAATCCACTACATTTGTCGATGTAGCATCCTGTTTCCTCCAATCACCAGGAAGAGGAGTGTCAATAGGCTTGCAGCCTTGCATGTGAAACTTCTCCAGTATCTCCCGAGCATACTTGCCTTGAGACAGAAATAGTTCACCTTTCCACTGCCAAATTTCCAATCCCAGGAAATAATGAAGGAGGCCCAAGTCCTTCATCTCGAACTCCTTTGCAAGATCTGCCTTGCATGAGTGTATCAACAGTTCATCACCTATTAGTATTAAATCATCTACATAAAGCACAATGATCAAAAGCTTACCCTCCACCACAATCTGGTATAGGTTAGGATCCGCCTCACTCTTGGCGAAACCAAGTCCAGTGAAATAATTGTCTATCCATGTGTACCAAGCATGAGGTGCTTGTTTCAGCCCATACAACGCTCTTTTGAGCCTGCACACATGTGACTCACTGCTGAAGATTTTGAATCCTTCAGGCTGCTCAATGTACACCTCCTCCTCAATTATTCCATTGTGGAACGTAGTCTTCACATCCATCTAATGAAGGTGCCAACCCATCTGCGCCGAGAGAGCAAGGATGGTACGTATGGAAGAATACCTTGCAACAAGTGAAAAGGTTTCTTCATAGTCGATCCCCTCAATCTGTGAGAAGCCCTGGGCAACAAATCTTGCCTTATAATTCTCGATGCTCCCATCAGTAGCTTGCTTCACTTTGTAGATCCATCTCGAACCTACCACTGATTTCCCTTCCGACCTTGGGACAATCTCCCATGCACTGTTTCTGACAATTGAATCATACTCTTCCACCATGGCATCTACCCATGCAGGATCCTCCACAGCTTCCTCGAAAGAGGATGGCTCCGTCATGATACACTTCTCATCAGAGCCATGTATCCAGTAAATCGGTTAGGTGATTGTCTCTGTCTGTGCTGTGATGTAGGAGCTCCTACATTCTACGATGCATCAAGATTCGATCGCTCAGCTTCTGTAGTGTGCTTCCACCCTCTGATGTTTGGCGTTGCATGAGTGGTTTATTCCAATCCATGAACCTCCTCTTTTGGCTGATCCACATCTTGAGGCTCATCTTTAGGAACAAGTATCTCCTCCTCTGCATGCAAGTGTAGCTCCCTCTCAAGCAACAACTTCATGGCTTTCTCCTCATGAAATTTGATATCCCGTCGCACGAAAGTCATCTGACTGTCTAGAAAATACACACGATAATTGTGGGGTGTTTCTATGTACCCCATAAATATCCCAACCTCTGCGGTCGACTCTAGATTCTTCCTGTCATCCTTCATCACATGAATGTAAACAGGTGAGCCAAAAATCTTCAAATGAGAAATATCAGGCTTCTTACCAGAAAACGCCTCTTCGGGTGTACTCATGCCAAGTACTCTATGAGGACAATGGTTTTTCACATAAAAAAAATTGTTGCATGCCTCAGCTCACAAGTGTATGGGAAGGCCCTGATCATGCAACATCGCCTGTGCAACACCCACGATCGTTCTGTTCTTTCTCTCCGCAACCCCATTCTACTACGGGTTATGATGCACTATGAGTTCTCTTCGAATTCCTTCTTTGCTGCAGAAGTATTTGAATTCACCAGAGATGTATTCACCACCATTATTTATCCTTAGAACTTTCACCTACTTCCCTGACTCTTTCTCAACCAGCGCCTTGAACTCACAGAACTTTGAGTATGTCTCGCCCTTCTTCTGCATGAAGAAGATCTAGCACTTACGAGAAAATTCATCAAAAAATATCACATAATACCTGTGCTTTGTTCTTGAAGCAACCGAGAATGGTCCACACACATTTGTGTGAATTCTCTCAAGGATCGTCGTGGCGCAACTATCCTTCTCATGAAAATTGGTCTTCACAAATTTTCCCAAAGTACATCCCTTACATTGATCTGACTACGCAAGTGTACCCTTTGGAAGCCTGGTAGAAATCTGCTGCAAAATTTTCAAAGCGCCATGGTGAAGATGGCCCAATCTTTTGTGCCACAATACGCTCTCATCCCGACTCACCACTCCTTCCGCTTTGCCTGCCCTTGCTGTGCAGCCATCTACCTGCAATTGATAAATATTCTTAACTTGAATCCCTATCCTCCTGGTTTGACCAGTTGTTTTACTGTGCAGGAAGGCTTTTCCCTCACTAAAAACAACATCATAACCCTTGTCTTCCAATATCACCACAGAGATCAGATTCTTCTTCAATCCTGGAACATGCATGACATCCTTCAAGATGAAAGGTTTACCAGACTCCCTCTCAAAGGAAATGGTCCCGATACCAGTTGCTCTATATCTACCATCATCACCCATCTTGATGTGCAATCCAAGATCCTTTTCATCCAGATCACTAAACAAATATTTGTCTTCGGTCATATGGAAAGATGCACCACTGTCAAGAAACCACATCAATCCCATCACACTTGAAACCAAGCATGCGATCAAAGAAAAAGCTAGCTCAAACTATGAGGCTAATGCCTCTCTAGCTGCAGATCCAGTAGCCTGCTCATTCTTCTTCTTCTGTGGACAATTAGTGGTGTAATGTCCATGTTGGTGACAGTGAAAGCACTTCACCTTGGACAAGTCCTGCTTCTTGCCTTTCGCACCGGATTGAGAAGGATTTTTCTTCCCCTTCCCTTTCCTTACTTTGGCATCTAAAGTGCAATTTTCTTCATCTTCATTCTTTGATGAAGATCCATCCCTGGTACCCCACCTTATCTCCTCCTATACAAGATCCGACCAAAGTCGCTCCCATCCTGGCAGTTTCCCCCGTCCATTGACAAAGTCTTCGTAGCTATGCCAACTCTTCGGAAGCCCAAGGAGAGACAAGCTCACAAAGTATTCTTCATCAATAGTAACCCCCAAACTTCCCAGCTCATCCTTGCATTGGACAAACTTTGTGAGGTATTTTGGTATACTGTCACCTTTCTCGATTTTTATTTTTCTGAGCTTGTCTTTAAGCACCAACTTCCTCTGGTCACTTCTGCTTTGGAACAAGTCTGTCAAAGCTTTCCACATTAAGAATGGAGTGGCTTTACCGTGAAGGTTGGACACAATGTGGTCCTTCACACCTTCCAAAAAAATTCTTCGACACTTTTCTACCTTTTTTTGCCATGCGTCAAGTGTGGCTGCATCGCTAGAACCAGGCTTTGGAATATCAGCATCTATGAACTCCTTCAACCCATTATCATCCAGCACTGCCTCCATCCTGTCCTTCCATGCGATATAATTTGAGCTCCCATCAAGGGCATACTCCAATCACAATCCGTTGAAATACATTTCAATGAATTCTCAACTTCAACACCAAGAAAACACTACAACAAATTCGAATTCCACCAGCACAAAACTCAACCACTTCAATAATTGCAATCTTCTCCAATGATCAACTACTTTGATACCATGTAGAAATTATATAACTTATGTGTTATATATCCAAGATTCTCCTGATCTCACACTATTTTAACTTCATGAAAAATACAGAATCTATGCCACCATTGATCATTTGCAGAAATTAAATCAAGATTGCAATGCACACATGAAACAATAAAAATTCACACACATTAACATAGTTGTTTAACGGGAAAACCTGAAGTTGAAAACCCCAACTATATGTATATAATATATATCATAGAGATCATGTAACAATACTCATACAAATATGATCATATCAAGCTCTCAGTATAATACAATTGCTACACACTAATCAGGCCCGATCTTGCAAATCCATGCAACGATCTTTGCCACCTGCTAGCCTGCCTCTACTGCACAATCCCTGCTGAAGAATGGATTTGAATGAACTCGAATTGCTCCAGCATTTCTCACGCAATCCTAATTTCCATCTCCACTGAGTGTTGGATGCAATCAATGCATCACTATAGTCACAACTGATAGTCACACTTTCTCTTTCACCTATCTCTCCACTGGTCTCCACTGAAACTGCCATGCACTGTAGTTAACTGATGTATTGTTCAGTTGATTAATGAGTTATTATTTGTGAATTAATTAGATAATTAATTCACTCCACTCTCACTAGTGTATCATTCAGTTATACTAGATACAACTAGCTCAACTGAGTCTAACTGAGTTAAACTAAATGCAACTCCACCAACTACTTCTCTAACTCCACCAAACTCTATCACATGAGTTCTAACTGAATTCCTCCATGCATTAGCTCCAGTAAACCCTCAGGAATAGTGTAATTCCTTCTATCAGTTGATGTGCCACATCTGTGCACTTAATTGAAGTGCTCCAAGAGAATAAGATAATTTTTAGAGTCCAAATATTATTAAGAGCTAATAATATTCGACATATATATTTTTAGACTGGCAATCTAAAAATAGACTCTGCCCAATATGTCTAAAAATAGATGTCCATCTATTTTTCCAACTTGACCAACCATCCACAAATAGCATCCTAAAACTCATAGAATATGATCGACATGTCTAAAAATAGACATAGTCTAAAAATAGACATAATCTAAAAATAGAATTTGCGCCAAAAATAGCCTATGAGCCCACTTAGTGAAGGCGAATCTTTTCACTAATCTCATCATCTTGTTGAATCTCAACACAATCTATAAAGTAAGACTTAATACAAGTGAATAGAAGTACCATATGTACGAAGTTCTACTCATGTAAACTGACAGCAATGAATCTGCTCCTTCTCACTTTCAAACAATTTAAAGAGTACAATAGTGCAACATCAGTTAAACAACTTTAATTTTCAAAAGATAATAGATGTGTTCCATTAATTCATCAAAGCACTCACAAACTTACAATAGTGTATTCTTTGCAAATGTTTTTGAAAAATTTCTGGACCCTTCTCTAAATGCATGAGAAGGGTTCAAATATTAAACTAAATATAAACTAAAATAGATCATTACAAAAATGTAGAGGAGGTTTCAAACAACCTTCCTCATAAAGCTAACTTAAACTACAATATAGGAAATTGAACTAACAATTTTGATTTATGAGTCCTGCCCTTTCTTTTGAATGTGGTCACGAAGTTGACAAATATCTAATATTGCTTTGAGCTGATCTGTCCGTGATATCCTTGATCTTATCTGTCCCTTGAAGATAGTGTTTAAGAGTACTGACTGGGATTTCTTCATTGAATCTATAAGAGACTGCAGAGTGTGATGCTGATGATAAGGTTTGATCAAAAAATTCCAGTAATTTTCTTGATCAAAGTTATTTACCTTTTTAATAATTTCCTCCTATTTATCTCCTCTCTGCTTCCACTGTGTTTGCACCTGTCTTGTTTCTGAGAACACATGAGATATGTTCTCTTTGAGAAGTTCTACTTTAGACAGTTTTTCCCACATATATTCAATAATCTCACTTGATATCTTGGATTTCATCGTTGCTGCTTTCTCTGCTTGTTTGATTTTCGCTTCCCATTCTCTGAATAGAATTTCTTTGTGAAGCTTATCTACTTGAGGTAGATTAGCTTCCTTCCTCGAATCTGATACTTTCCATTGGATGTGTTCTTCAATTTTCTTCTCAAGTCTTTCATATTCAAGTCTCTGGATTGCTATCTACTAAATCAGTTTTTATTTGAATCACAATAAGAGTCAATTATAGAAGCTTGATGTCAAAACACTTCTTGTTCTTTCTTTAACTTAGTGTTTAAATCCAATGCTTCTTTGATAAATTGCTCTAACTGCGGTTGGCTTCGTAACTTGGTCACTGCTACTTCCAGTTGTGCTTTTTTTTCATTAATATCTGTCTGGTGCTGCAATTTGAGGTTTTCAACATCTTTATGAAATTGGGTTGTGTTTACTTTGTTTTTTTCACTGGTATTAGATTTCTATTCATTCAACAACTTCTCTAGATCTTGTACTGTAGCTTCCTTTTGTTTTAGCAACAATCTAACCTCAGTAGCTTTATCAACAATAGCAGTAGCATATGCCCCTGCATACTATGATAATTTGATTAGATGTTCAGTAGGATCATCTAAGGAATCTTTCCATAATACATCAACTGATTTATTTGTAGGCTTTGAAGTTGTTTCATCAATTCTCCTCCTTTTGTTTCTTTTAACTACAGCCTTATAACTAGGACTATAGAAAATATCCAACAAAGGAATATCTTCAATTTGTAGAACTATCTGATCTGTAGGGCAGGCCGGTATGATTTCTTTATCATGCATTGCTGGAACTCTTTGTAGTGGATTAATAGTTTCCACTATCTTCTGGGAGTGTTAAAGTGTCTTAAAACTCGTTGCCTGATCAGTATTTGGATTCTCTTTAGGAGTTTTTATTGCTTCAAAAAACTCCTTCCATTCATCTATAAGATCTTCCGTTTGTGGTGAATTGGACTGATCTAGTATATTATGAATGTGCTAAACTGCTTGAGAATCTGATTCTATTCCATTATTTCTCTTTTTCTCTAGCATCTCTATCTCATGAATTACTTGGTCAATTATCTTTTCTGGGCTTTCATTTTTAGATTCAGATTCATTTTCAGAGTGATCTGAATTATGATATTATTGTTGTGACTAGCTTGATTCATCTTCAGACATATCTTTTACTTCATCATCCAAGTTGATACTTGGAGTGTGTTTTTTGTCATCTTCAATAGTTAACAAATTGAGAGGGGCTTTCTCTAGTCTCTTGTTTCTGTACACTTGGAAAGCCTCAAAATCATCTCGACGTAGTTGGATGGATGCATACTTGATAATGTTTGAAAACTTTTCCATGCCCTGGAAGAGATCATCAAATCCATCTTTCTCCTTTACGAAAGGCTTTAACTTAATCTCTGTGAAATAATTTTTAATTACAGCATTTGGATCATATAACATTTTTGGCATTACTGCCAATTTCAATAAATGAATGTTGGAAACTTCCTTATAAGTATGGCCAATGTCAAACAGTGCAAAAGTGCCACACTGTATAGGGTAATTAGGCCAAATAGCCTTTTTAGCATCTTTCAGTTGTTTCGTGACACCATTAACAAGCTGATAGGTTATTTCTCTTGCAAGTAACTTATCAGGAACATAATAGGGTAAAACATGGGGAGAAGCATAACTCCCGAATACTCTAATATATGTAAAATTCTCCTCTACAAACCATCTAGCTACAAAAATTAAGTCTGCATTTTCTTCTTCAAAAACCCTAGGGGACATTTTATTGAAAATCATCTGGTGCATAGGCAATATAACTTCGTAACAGATTTTGTAGAAGTGTAGGTGGAAGTTTGAATCCCAGAGTTCTCTGTGGTGAATGTGAATTGGGGTAGGGTCTTGAGTATTCCATTTCCATCCCATGGTAGGAAAACTAGAAGTAAAATAGATAGCGTCCATGAAATAGGCAGACATATAAAAGGGAGGTATTTCTCTGAATGAAATACTCCTTTTATTCCTATATTCGGTAATGTGTTTGGCTAGATTATCAGATAAGATGTTTTCCCAATTCAAGTTTGATGAATTGACAATTGCATCAATCAAGGTAACCCATTCTATTGAGAATCCAGTGCTATCAGGTTTGGAAAATAATCTACATAACATTTCGGCAGCATAACAGTAAGGATTAGGAATTTGGGTATTTGGGTACATACCAAGCTTATCTCGCTTCAACTTCCCCTATTCCTCCTTCCATTCTTTTATGACTTTGATAAGATCTGGATGTTCTCCTTTAAATATTTGCAAAAATTCTTTATCATATTTCTGTTGCAAGGGTGGTAGATGGTACATTGTTGTTAAATATTCTGCCCTAAAAGAGCCCATAATTTCTCCTTTTGAATTCTTGAACATTCTATATTTAATGTCTAAGTGATCAATTACCCATTTAAACATGTATGTGTAAGGGAGAATCTTTGGTCTTGCAGCTATCCTATGGAAGTATGATGCAACATTAAAAAGAGTTATGTCGGAGGTAGACGTCATGCTTGTCGAAGAAACTTTGGTTATCACCTTTGGTCCTTCACTTTCAAAAAGCTTATACATTGCCTCCCATGTCAAACTGCCGCAATATTTGTTGCAGGTGGTATCTGAAAATAAGGGATACATTTTTGTATATTCATTAGACAACGTCTGAGAAATCTCTTTGCCCTTTTTGCTCATTTTTCTCTTCCTCAATCCGTTAATTGGTTTCCTGAAAACAGAGCGAATTTTACAAGTATAGAGAGTCAAAGACACAAATATATCATTTATTTCAAACACATGGAAGCAGATATAAATCTATTAAGATATAACATCAATCATCAATTATAATCTCTGAATTGATATCTCATACACCTTCATGCGTAAAATATATCAATCACTTTAAAGTCGTTAAGATCTCAAATTTAATTTTGATATGACACAAGTTACTTCACATGCTTGATCCATTAAATGTCATCGGTGTGTGTATCGCAAGTTATAATTTATAACCATGCGTAATACTTACCCTTAAAGGTTGCGAAATGCAATCTGTGCAAATCGCAGACCACAACTTTTATAGGATAACAAGTTGGCGTATGGTATAGGTTGTGCGAAATGCGAATTACGCTTTTGCAAAACTTAAGTGACTGCGATTTCCAAAGGTTTTATATTCATTTCTTTATTTTCTCGTTGATCCACGAAGTCGAAACTTATATCGGTTTGCTTTTAATGTTTTCAATTGATTAAGTGAGGTGCGATGTGATAAAGTAAATATAACGGTGATTGAAGTTTTTTGCAAAGTTCAAACATATCTTCGGAAAAGTTGAGCACATATCGCGGCTCGCACATTTTAAAGTTTATGAGTCTTTGAAATTTATAAGATATGCAATTTGTGATGCGCTCAAGAGAAATAAAGTGGAAACTTTTAAAGAAAATATTTATTTCCTAAGTTTTTTTTAGAAAATTAAAAGAAATTCCTATTTATTTCTAAAGGTTCCCTATTTATAAAAATAAATGGGGGGTTGTTGTATAGCACAATAGAACTGTTATTCAACAGAGGATTATAAAAAGGTCTAGAGTGAGGAAATGGGCATCTTTAATCTCTTTAATTTTGTAAGCATTTGATATCAAAGACTTTTGATTTTAATACAAATTACTTTGTTCCTTTGGCGGTTAAATGTGTGGGTGAATAGCTCATTAATTTATTTCATGCTTACACTCAACAGGAGGGCCCCGTGAAGAGTTGTAATTTAGTTTAGTTGTTCGTTATGTTAGTTTTTTATTTGTTTCATGAGTAGTTTGTTTTACACTACTAATAATTAGATGCTTTCTATTAGTAATTTGTTAGTATATTTCATGCTTTTCATGATTTTACATTGAGTATTTTGCATAGGTTGAGCGCTCGCATATGATAAAAAGATCAAAAATACTTCTTTTCTTGATTTGTTTACTTCAGTTTTTAATGATCAGATTGACTTTAGTTACAACTATGCACACTAGTAGATTATTTATAATTGTATTTCAAGATTATTTCTTTCAATATTTGTTATTTAATGTGATTCTAAATTTGGCACTTATATTAAGGTTTTATTTTGGTTGAACAGAGTAAAGATTTTAATTTCATGTACTTAGAATATAATTTCAATTCAATGCAAGTAGAATTACGATTTCAATTATTTTCATTAGAATAATATTTTTCAATCCACATCAGTAGAGTAAGTTTTAATTCTTTTCAAGTAGAATAATATTTAAATTATGCTCATTAGAATAATATTTTCATTTCAATTCTTGTCAAGTATAAATTTCAATCAAATTAATCTTTTTTTTTCGCTGCTCTGACTGGCCGCGTTGTCGCGCCTTAGCAGCTGCTAGACACCCCTGTTGCCTTCTACTCGCTTCTTGGGCATGGCCCCTTCGGAGTCCTCCCCGGAGGCGGATGCTTCTCTGATCTAGGCCTAGACCTTAGCTTTCTCTATGTTGGTTAACTCCTTGGCCCCTCCTCAACCTAAGCCGACTCTTTGTAAATTTGTTAAGAAGCTTGATGGCTTGCAGGAGGTTGTCCTTCCGCCTTCTCTGCCCCACATGGATTCCCTCTCTCTCGCAGAGAAGGGTCTAATAGTTCAATTCACCAGACTCTGGCCCTCCCCGAAGACTGTTTAGAGGTGGGTCGAATGTAATTGGGCTGATAATATCTTTGGAAAAATTTCCATCTGCTTCTGTGGAAGGGGCTACTTCACTTTCCACTTTGAAACGAAAGAAGATAAAGATCTGATATTCATGAATGGGCCCTATTTCATGACACTAGGAGCCTGTATCTCAACAAATGGACACTGAATTTTGATCCTGTACTTGACATTCCAAATGTTGTTCTGTCTGGGTCCGCCTCCTGCACCTCCCTTTACATTGCTGGGGGGATGATTCTATCCGAGCTATCGGGAATGCAGTAGGAAAATTCATTGATCATAGTGAACCGAAGGACAACATGCAAGCTTGCTCCAGGATTTTCATCGAGGTCAATCTGGGCAAAGGCCTTCTTGAGGCTATAAAGCTAAAATTTGATGAATGGACGCATATCTAGGAGCTCGACTATGAGCAGATCCCGTTTAAATGCAAGGTATGTCATGAGTATGGTCACTTTGCTAATCATTTTTCAAAAACTATAGATGTTGAATCTCCTAAATCTGATTCACAATGGGAAATTTTGAAAAGAAATAAGACGTCCTCTAACCCTAAAAGCAATCCCCCTGGTGCCCCTCCCAAAAAATCCAACCCTTCATCCTCTTCTTCTCCCAAGATCCCGAATCCAAGCCATCAGGCTTCGGCGCCACCCTCTCCCCCCCCCCCCCCCCAGATCCACTTTTGATCAATCCAATCCATTCTCCTCCATCTCTCCTACTGATGATGAGCCCCCCTCCCCAACCCTTCCTCCCAACCTGATTCCCCTCACCCCTCCCCTACCCTCCCTGACCCTCCCTCCTCCTCCCAAGAACCTTCTTCCATCTAAATCACAAGGAACTCCGTGAAAGAGCATGGATCTACTCTGGAAAACACTAAAAAGCATGCCATAGGAAGAAAATCATTCAGGCAACACCAGGATGAAAATGCCCAAAAGGATATAGCAATGGGAACTCAGAACCCCATCGAAACTTATATCTCGGGACGAAATAGCAAGGATACAATGAAAAAGGAACAAGGAGAGAAAGCAACTCTCTGAAAAACCCTTTTTCAATGATGAAAGTCCTGTCATAGAACAGCAGGGGTTTAGGGCACCCCTCCAAAATAGCCACCCTGAGAGACCTAATAAATCAAGAGAAGCTGGAAATTATTCTCCTTCAAGAAACAAAACAAGGAGATCTAGAAATGAAAGTAATTTTGGACAAAATAAAGCACTATGGAGGCACCGTATCTGAATCAAGGGGTGCTTCTGGCGGTCTATCCACCCTTTGGCAGCATAGCATATGGACACATATAGCCACAACAAAAACTCCAAATTGGATAAAAGTGACCCTAGAAAATTGTAGAGAGCAAAAATCAATCATTGTTTACAATGTATATGGACCCAATCACTATAGGGACAAATATCTATGCTGGAGTTCCATCAAGAAATACATCGACAATGAGGAGGGAAGCAACATCATAATGGGCGGAGACTTCAACTTAATCCTCCATGCAAATGAGAAAATGGGAGGCTGTTTCAACCCTGACTCCTCTAGATATTAGCTAGATAACATAATGCAAAACCATGAATTGGTTGACATTGCCCCAAAAAACCAGAGATACACTTGGAGCAAAAAAATAATTGGGAGAAGGAATATAATGGAGAGGCTTGATAGAATTCTGGTTGTTGTCTCTCTTCTAACACAGTACTCCATCGCCACTACCAACATCCTCCCCTTTGCAGCCTCGAACCATTACCCCATCACCCTCACCTTTGGAGATTATCACTCTCTTGGGCCCATCCCCTTAAAGTACAGTCCGCTCTGGAATGATATTCAGGAGGAAAATCAGTTGGTGCACAACATCTGGATGCAACACATTGAAGGTTCCCCCTCCTTCATTTTGGAAACCAAATTAAAAAAATCAAACTAGCCCTGAAGGAATGGGCCAAAAATCATTACAAAGAACTGGAGAAGATCAAGATTGACCTCAATTGGACGATGTTCTCAGCAGCATCGAAACTAAAGGTCTCAATCAAGATCGCCTTGCTCAAGAAAAAGATCTTTATTGGAAGCTCTATAGAGACAATAGGAAAGAGGAGGAGAAATGGTGGATTAAGTCAAGGAACCTCTGGCTTCATGCTGGAGACAAAAATACGGCCTTCATCCACAAGAAAGTATTAGTTCGAAAATCCAGGAATAATATAGCTACCATCATTGATGCAGATGGCCACATCTAGACTCATCATGAAGATATTAAAGGTGTTGCCTCAACGCACTTCAAAAATATCTTAACAGAGACCAAGATGCCAGAAGACTATTCTGACTTCTTGCAGCACCTTCCAACCACGATCAATGAGGAAATGAATAGTGCTCTCAACCAGGAAATTAGTGAAGAAGAGATCAAAAATGTAATCTAGGACTTGAATCCGAATAAATCTATGGGGCCAGATGGGTTCCCAATCAGCTT
Organism: Pinus albicaulis; assembly: GCA_034641835.2. NCBI lineage: Eukaryota > Viridiplantae > Streptophyta > Pinopsida > Pinales > Pinaceae > Pinus > Pinus albicaulis. The sequence continues at coordinate 1,298,929,483 of CM076572.1, read as the reverse complement.
CTACAGAAATTATTGGGATCTAATAAAGAAATACCTTGTCAAAATGATTCAATGGAGCCAAAGGAAAAAGAAAATTTTGGGCTACACCAATTCTACCTTCCTTGCCCTTATTCCCAAAGAGAATTGTCCCTCCTCCTTCTCCATATTCAGTCCCATCTCCCTTTGCAACTCCTCTTACAAGCTCATCACCAAAAATTTTGCCAAGCGCCTCAAAACTCTTCTCCATAGTCTTATCTCTGAAAATAAAGGAGGCTTCATCTCCCATAGGCAAATTACTGATTCCATCCTCCTTGTTCAAGAAGCCATCCATTCAAGCATTTCCAAAAAAGAAAAAGGATTCATTTTAAAGCTTGACCTTGCCAACTCCTTTGATAGGGTCAGGCATTCCTTTCTTCTTGATGTGCTTAATAAAATGGGCTTCGATCCTAATTTTTGTGCCCTCGTCAACTCTTGCATCTCCAGGCCTTGGATATCTCCCCTCATCAATGTCAGACCAGATCCTTCATTTCAATCCTCACGAGGCTTAAGGCAGGGTTGCCCTCTCTCTCCCTACCTTTTTATTCTCATGGAGGAATCCTTCAGCAAGGTCCTGGACCACAAAAGGCGAGTGGGCCTCATTACTGGCATCAAGTTTTGCAGCAGTGTTAAAAATATGAATCACTCTCAATTTGTAGATGACACTCTTCTAATTGGAGGAGAATCCTGCATAATTGCATAGTGATTCAAAACTGTCTTGGACAAATTTATGCTCTATTCTGGAGGCTTGATCAACTTTCAAAAAAGTTGTATCTATGGCTAGAATTCCTCCAATCATATCTTACATAGCATTGCTAATATATTCTAGGTCACCTGCAATTTGAATTGGGATCACTTCACCTACTTGGGCATGCCTGTGAGTGTTGGTCCTTTAAAGGCTAAAGTCTAGAATGTCACTATTGACAAAATGAAGAGAAAAGTTTAGCAATGGGACTCTTCTTGGCTCAATCTTGCCGGATTCCTTGTCCTCCTCAAATCTAGTATCTCATCCCTGCCTTTGTATCACTTCACTCTCCTTCAAGCTCTGGCTATCATCCACCACAAGTTCGAAGCTATCATTAGGAATTTTTTATGGCAAGGAGGAAAGAATGAGAAAAAAAATACAATTTGGTCAAGTGGAGACAAGTTGTTTAAGACCAAGAACATGAAGGAATTGGAGTCCACTCTCCCAAGCTCCTAAACAAAGCCTTCGGAGGAAATATAGTTTGGAGGTTCATCAGTGGGGATCAAGCTTGGTGGAAAAAATTCTTGGAGGTTAAATATCTCAACACCACCCGGCTGCACACCCTAGACTTTGACATCCCTAATAGGCCTTGTTCCAAAATCTGGGCTCTCTGCAAAAAATCCATTCCCTTCTTAGCCAAAAATCTCTCCAAATTCCCCATGGGAGGTGACTCCATCAGCATTGGCAAGGACCAAATTATGGGCCTTTCTCCCATCTCTGACAGAGCTGGCATCCAACGCATCATCTCTCATCTCAGCAATATGGGCCTTAGTTACCTAAGTAAAATTTCTAAATGGGATACCCAATCTCATCTATGGACTAGTTAGCTCTTTCCCAAAGTCCTAGCCCATCTATATGTTGAGCATGACAACCTCAAATCCCTCCTCCATGGTTTAGCCCCCATCAAAAAGGATAGTGTTCATGATTTTATATGGGAACCCTCGGGCTCATCCTTTTCCATCAAAGCTACCTACCAACATCTCTGAAATGAATACTATCCAGCACCTATTTGGCCAAATTGGAAAGCTATCTAGAAATTGAAAGTAACCCCAAGATTAAAGTCTTCATCTAGACTCTTTTGAAAGAAAAAATCCTCACTTCAGAAAACCTTAAGAAAAGAGGTGTGATTGGGCTCTCAATGTGCCCAAACTGTCAAAATGCTGAAGAAACTGCTCACCATCTCTTCATTGAGTGCCCCTTTGCTGCGCGATGCTGGCTTGAGCTCATTCCCTCCTACCAGCCTTGTTGGACGCCTCTTAGTTCTATAGTTGAGGTCCTCCAATCCTAGAAAAGCAGCTTTCCCTGGGGGAAAAAGAAGAGAAAATTTTCGAAAAGGATCTGGGACACTCTCCCTTATGTTGTTTTATGGAAGATTTGGCTTGCTAGGAACAATAAGATTTAAAGCAACAAATAGCCTTCTTTTAGGAAAGTTTTTAGTAAGTCTTGGAGCCTCACCCTTGAAACTATCTTGGCCAAGTGCAACAGCAGAATGGACAATAGCGAACTCTATGTTGAGGAAAGGAGTTTTTTGGGCAATCTGTGGGACAAAGCTAACATCAGTTTGCCTCCTCCCATTCAGCTCACCAAAAAATACACAAGCTGGAAGATCAAACTCAATGAAGCAGACTTCGCTGAATGGGTTCATAGTTGCACCAGACCTACCCTTTTCTTTGATGGGGCCTCGAAAATGAACTCGGGAATTGCAGGAGCTGGAGGCATCATCAGAAGCATAGAAGGAACCACCCTTACTACTTATGAATGGGGTCTTGGTCCCCTCTCAAACAATAGAGCGGAGGCCTTTGCCCTTCTCCAAGGTTTTTATCAACTTAAAAATCTCAACATCTCCACCGCAATGATCTTTGGAGACTCCTCCATTATTATCAATATGATGAAGCATGACTAGCCTATAAAAAATATAGCCATTCACCAAACGATCAGTAGATGCTGTGGTCTTCTTGTTGATATGAAAGGTGCTACATTTTACCAAATTCTCTACAAACACAACAAATATGCCGACCTGCTTGCCAGCAGGGCCTGTGCACGGAATCTGGGGCATATATTATGCAATAATGTTCTAAATCTCTGATCCCTGCCATGATCTTGCAGCATTCTGGCTTTAGATCTCATGTGATTCCTCCCTTTGTTGCCTCTACTTTTCCATGCTCTCTTTGTACCTCCTTCCTGCTTCCTCTCGTGACCTTAGCTCATTGGTTTTCCCCCCGAGCCTTCTCCCTCTTCCTCTGCAGGCTTATTTATCTGACTGTTCCCCTATTATTTTTCATCGCTCCTCCTCCATTTTTACTTCCATGTCTCTGTTGTAACACCCTCCCCTACTCTGCTTGTCAGTTTCCCTTTCTGATTCTTCCCTCACCGCCCTCCCTTGGCATTTTTGCTTTGAAATATCGCCCTGCCTCTCCCGCGTTATCTCCTCCGTCTTCCTTGGGCGTTACTCTCCCTCATTTGCTTTTTCTCCCTGCTCTCCTATTCTCCCTCGTCGCACCTGATACCTCTCTCCACCTCCTTCCTATTCTATGTCTTTTTCTGTTCTGGTCTCTTAAGGACTCATCTCCTTTGCTTCGCTCTGTCTCCGCTTACAGCATGGCTCGCAGCGAAGAATGTCTTCACTGTGTGGACCTTCAAGTCGAACTTGACCACATCAGAACTCATCAAAAAATCCTTAATGCGAAGCTGCACATAGAGGTAAAAAACATGGATGAAAAGCATGAAGCATATGTCAATCTCTTTCTTCACAGGGTCTCTTCTCTTCAGAATTAGTTCAACAATCTTTCTAATCGATGCACTCACGCAGGGGAGTAAGTAGAAATTCTCAAGTATATGTTGGAGAAGCGTACTACCCCAAGCACCAGCTCCAAAAACATGGAGGATGCTAGCAATGAAGATAATCCAGATGTCTCAACAACCTGCCATATCAGTCATATTAGCATTGATTAACTTCCTCTCTTCTATTTTCGAATGTCTTTTAAATTTGTGTTGTTGTTATCTCATTTTGTACGCTTTTATGTGCTCTCTCTTTTTCAGCTCTTTTCAAACACTAGACACAAAGGTATTGTAGCATTTTTTTGTAGCTACTTCCTCTCCTGCACCATGAGTAGCTCGATATGTAATCTTGGAGTTTTTTATCCTTATTTTTGGAATAAAAAATAGTAACCGATTATGTTAAAAAGTAAACAAATAAAAATAAATAAAAAATTTCAATCAAATTCACCTTTAAGAATAGTTTACTTTTGAAAGAACAATTTTGATGGAAAGAACATGTGCATGGGAATGACATAAGTTAATCTAGTTACATTTTGTTCCAACAGAAAATTTATTTTAGTTTTATCTTTTAAAATTAAAAATATAACTCCTACCATATATTGTGCACATGCACTTCAAAAGTACATGAACCTTGGTTGAGAACTAATGACGTAATTAAACCATCAATTAAATTACCCAACAAAAATCTAAATCTAAATTATTCCTATATGCACCACAATAACTACTTGTAATAATGTTAATATTTATCCATTGAGGGAGGTGTGGTAGAGGTCATATTTTCCATAGAGATACAATACTTAATACCTTTATATGGTGTCTTGAAATAATATCTAATAATAGAGAATAAGCATATGTGTCCTGCAAGAACTTTAGTGAGCTTCCAATATGGAGGTAAAAAAAATTAATAGTGCTTGGTGACTCTAGCCTAATTATATAAAATATGGTTTCCATGACTCCCCCTACAAACATAAATCTTGCCTCAATTTTAAAAATTATTCATGAAATAATTGGTAACTTTGAATATCTGGAGTGGTATCATATACTCATCAAACACAATTCCATTATTGAATCCAAAGCGCACAAGGCTACAATGCAAAGCTGGGGGACCTTAGTCATTAATGACAAAATATATGATCAATAAATTCGATAATAACCAAATCAAGCGACGTGAGTTAGAATATTCTCGATAAATAGATAGTGCAATGCATGTCACAACCCTTTGACATGAAGTTAGTATAGATTTGATAATACTCACTCACCCTTGCACCCGGTGCTTCTTTCCTGCTTCCTCTATTGAATTATTTGTGAAGGATCCCATGCTTTAATATGGTATATGTATCTCTCACATGAGATTGATCCACCACATTTTGGTTTCTCATGGGAGATTTGAGTCACCATTCAATTGAATTTTGGTTGGTTTTCTCTGGCAACATCCTGTCCATGGTCTATTAGTCATCCTCTTATCAAGTTTGGTGATAATCCCTTTCCTCTACACATTTATAGAATCTAGAATTACTTATCCTTGGAAATAGTCTTTAGGAATTCTTGTAATTCCCACTTCATGTGTTTTGAGATGCCCGAGGGTTTATTTTCTAGGCCACATAGCTTGCCAACCCATTTCTCTATCAATCAGATTCTATACTAATTGAAATTAAATGCATGGAATTTTAAGAGCTTTGTGAGACAAGACATTTTCTCTAGCACCATGAGGTCACCATCAAAGCACTTAAGAATTCATATGAATGACTCTAAAAATCATGACCCTAGTGGTCAATTCAATATTTAGTTCATAATGGAGATTTTACTGCAAAAATAAAATTTCAAAGTTCATTCCACTATATACATCCATTCACATATCATGAGGAGACACATTTGAAGAAAAGAAATAGATTGAATAAATAGAATATGGTTCAGATATTTAGAGAGATATAAAATGTCTTTGTGTATTTGTTACACCATTTTTTGGTCATCTAACCTTTCATCATTAGATGGACCCAAGTACACCATGTAAGACCAGTTTTACCCCAAGTAAAACTGCTTTCACTATGTTAAATAGGAAACCCCAAAAGGAATAATTAATTAAACCATAATTTAATTATTATTCCTAGTCATGTTTAACCCAAAAACAAAGAAATTAATGAGATAAACCCATAGTTATCTTATTGTTTTCTAGGAATAATTATTTAAATCTTATTTAGATAATATTCCTTGTTAAATATGACCAAATCACCCACCATTAATCAAATAAATCATTATTTATTTGATTATCTCCCAACCACTTCCTTAAAAAGATAAATAAATCATTTATTTATTTATTTTTCACTAATCGAGGGATTTGACCCAAGTCAAACACCCTTTCCCTCCAACAAATATAATAAAATATTCCATAAAGGTGGATCTAGATTTGGTTAACATTATTTTAATCATGCACCAAGATCTAGAATGACCCAATATTTTGTTATAAATAGGAGGGTTCTTCCCCATCATTCCTCACCTTTTGTTGCATATTAGATCACTCTGGATCTATACACTTGGTCTCATTTCTGCCATTTTGCTCCCATTGAGCTCTACCTTATACATTGGGTTTTTCTACATCTACAAGAGAGAGAAAGCTTAGATCTGAAGTGCTGAGGACTACAAAGAACCCATCCCATTGAGGAGATCTGGATACACCTTCTTGTTTCCTCCCGGGTGCCCTGTAATATAAAAATTCATTCAAAAATCGTGTTCTTGTCTTGTCTGTTGGATGCATGGAGCAAACTCTTTACTTTACTGCGTAATGTCTTTCCATTTATAGATTTGTTTGTTGCAGCACTTTAACTACTAATTGCAGATCTGAAGATGTTTTGCAGCCATTATTGTTGTTAGGGCTATTAGTTATGCGTAGCTAAAGTGGTTCTTTTTCGTACACTTCGACGAAGAATTCATACTAATAGTATTTAAATATCATAAAGAGCATCGGAAATCATTCAAAATATTTCACTGCTTTAAAATTTGAGAAACCACAAATGACATGCTCTCCCAAAGATATATATTTGTGAGAGTCAAAGAATAAGTTTACAAGAAATTTTTGAATAAATAAAGTGCCTACAACACTTAACAATATATTAATACTTAAATGTAAATGTAAAGGTGTTTTTCCCTAAGGAATTAGGATTGGACTCATGTGGACCAGTTGATATGAGGGTACCTAGAAGAATGAGAGGAACTGCTATCAAGGATTGAACTTACAAATATATAAGAAAATATTAAAGCAATATTACCAAAGATTGGGGAGAAAGAAAGGAATTATTTTAAAATAAAATAAAGGGTGCCCACTAAATTGTAGAAGGATACTTGTTTGAATGGAGTCTCTCTATCTCAACAACTATCATCTTCTGATTATGATTTTCTCCCTTTATGATCTTGTCTTCATCTTTGAAATTACTAAGTGGTTATGTTTTTCCTCTTGGTATTAACTAAATAAAGATCCATTTTCAAAAAAATATGAAGTTTGTTATTATTCCTCTAAGCTAGGTCTCCCTTTAGATATTCCATATTTCTCTTTTTATAAATCATTTTCAAAAAATAATTTGGTGATAGGCCCTAAAATTGGTAACAACTATTCTTTTAATTTTGTAAGACCAGGAGGTAAATTCACAAATTGAATCGTGAATTTGATAGAGGGTGCTCATGAATATATACATGGAGGTGAGACTGTTGGGATTCATTTCCCAATGTCTCTTAGACTTTCATATTTCCTATTTTACACTAATATAAAATTTCTCACAATCCCTTAGGATTAGGTGTCAACATCCCCCCCCTTAATCTAAAGGAATGTTGGTGAGTCCAAGCATCGTTCTGAATTTTTCAAACTTTTATCTTCCAAACGCTTTGGTGAAGATGTTTGTAGTCTTCTCATTTGTGGAAAAATGACGTAGATAGATAGTTTTTTCCTCAAAACGATGTCGAATCAGATGGTATTTAGTATTGATGTGCTTCATTCGATCATGGAAATTTGGGTTCTTGGCCAACTTTATTGCAAAAGTGTTGTCGATCATGAGTGGAGTTGAATGCATTTTTTTCATCTACAAATCTTCTAGGATTTTCCTGAGCCACACAATTTCCTTTGTTGCTTCAGCTGCTACCACATATTCTTCCTCACTAGTGGAATCTGCTGGAACCGACTATTTGTGTGATCTCCAAGAGACAACTCCTAATCCAAGACTCATAGTATAGCCTAAAGTAGATACCCCAATTTCTTTATCTCCATCAAAGTCTGAATCGAAGTATCCAATCAAGCTGAAGTCACCCACCTGTGTATATTTGAGTCCAAATTATTGAGTCCCTTTCAAGTAACACATATTTCATTAAAATTGGAAAAATTATATTACAAAGACATGACTAAAATTGTGTTTTTTGGTTATTTTGAAATTCTAGATCCACTATTTTATTCCAAATTTAATGAACTACGTGTTAAGTACTTTAGAACTCTTTTTGCAGCAAATCAATGTCTTTCACAAGGTTTTTGCATAAACCTGGAGAGGATTCCAACAACAAATGAGATGTATGGTTTGGTAGTATTCAGGTAGATGAGACTTCCTACAAGCTATCTATACTTCGTTGCATCCTCAAATTCCTTCCCTTCAATGGATGTGAGCTTCATTTTTTGTTCCATTGGAGTGGTCAAAGGATTTCATTCATCCATGCCAAACTTGTTCAATAGATCTCCAATGTACTTCTTTTGATAAAGGAATATAAATTTAGGATGTTGAGCTACTTCAATACCAATATAGTAGTGAACATAACCCAAATCAGTGATTTCAAAACCTTTCTTCAATTCCTTCTTTATGGATGCAATATAACTCTCATTATTCCATGTCATCAAAATATCATCTACATACACCACAAGATATAAAACTGTTTTCCCAAATTTCTTAACAAACAAAGTTACATCATCAAGATCAATGTTTGAAGTTAAGTTTCAGAATATGCTCAGTTAATTTCTCATAACAGGCTCGCGGTGCTTGCTTGAGGCCATACAAGGATTTTATAAGATTGCATACTTTGTGTTCTTGGCCCTCCACAACAAATCTTTATGGCTGGGACATAAAAACCTTCTCCTTTAGATATGCATTCAAAAAGGTGGCTTTTACATCCATCTGATGGATTTTCCAACCCTTCTGAGCTGCTAAGGCAAAGAGTGTCCAGATGGTGGCCCATTTTGTTGTGGGGGAAAAATTTTCCTCATAATCGACCCCTTGTTTATGTGCAAAACCTTTTTCCACAAGCCTGGATTTGTGCTTGTCAAGTGAGTCTTCTACTTTGTACGTGTTTTTGTAGGCCCACTTGAATCCAATTGGTTTGGTTCCTGATGGAGGATAAACCAGCTTCCAAGTGCCATTATTTATCAAGGCATCATACTCATTTTTTATCACTTCATTCCATTCATCATGAGAATCGGCTTATTTGAAGGAAGTTGGTTCAATATTTGTAGAAAAAATGAATTCACAATTATAAGAAACATCCATATCAATAGGTGAATCAAAATCATCTACGTCACCTCCATTTTTCTTGGTGGAACTTATTGTTCCTGTCTTTCCAACCTCATTGGGATGAAAATTTTCTAGTGTCTTTGTTAGACATTTTGGGGGACCTTTATAAGATGGCCCAAGCTGCTCATTTGACTGAGTTGAGATTGAATCAAGATTCAGTCTCCCAATTCTGTCAATCAAATTATTCAAGTTTTCATCCATGGTTGATTCTTCATGTGGGGTAAAGAGTGCTTTGGAAGACGATTCCATAGATTTATTCAGTATAGGAATCCCCCCTTCAAGATGTGGAATCTGATTATCAAATTCTTGAAATGACTTTGCATGCGTGAATATATCCAAGCAATCAAGTTTCCGCTCAACAACATCATTAGTCTTGGAATATTCAAGGAATATGACATCTCTAGATACTCCAAATTTCTTATTGACTTCATCATAGAGACGATATCCTTTGGAGGTATTGGAATACCCCAAGAAGATACATTTTCGACTTCTAGCACCAAGTTTATTTCTTTGTACCTTAGGTATCAAAGCATAACAGGTGGAACCAAAGACCCTGAAATGCTTTACCGAAGGAATGTGGCCATGCCACATTTCATAAGGAGTTTTATTTATAATTTCATTATAAGGACACCTACTCTTTATGTACACAGCACATAGAACTACATTAGCCCAAAACATCAATTTTACATTCTTGGAAAACATCATGGAGCAAACCATATTTAAAATTGTCATGTTCATTCTTATAGCTACACCATTTTTTTGGGTATTATAGGGCATAATTGTTTGATGTTTGATCCCATGTTGGCGAAGATAGTTTTCAAATTTTTTTGAAGTGTATTCTTTTCAATCCATGCATGAAAATTCTTGAATGTTTGAAAAGCATAAGATTTGTTCTTCAATAAGTAAACCCAACACATTGTGGTGTAATCATCAATAAATGTCATCATATATTTATTTCCATTTGTATAAGCAAAGGGCATGGGGCCACATAAATCTGAATGAATAAGCTCAATTTTTCTATGTGCTCTGGAATGTGAATCATGAAAGGATTGTTTCCTATTCTTTCCTAGAATACAAGCATCACATTGCTTAAGTTTCCTAGGAACTGTAGGCAATCCAGTAACACCATTTTTCTTCAACAATCAAAGGTTGTCATAGTTTAAGTGTCCAATTCTAGCATTCCATAAAAGACTTGATGGGAATGTACCTTCATCATAATGAGAACCGAATGCAAAGTTTTGTGCATGAGCAGAGGTACCTTGCAGCTTTAGGAGTATTCCTTCTTCTATTCCTCTAATTACAAGTGAGCGATTTGATGCTTTTCTGACCTCAACCTTGCCATCAAACATGTGAATGGAGTGTCCTTTCTGGCGGATTTGGACCAAGGACGGAAAGTTTCTCCTCAACTCGGGGAGGAATAGAACCTCATGTAGAAGATGGTCTGGAAGACCAGGCAACTTAAGCCTAATTGTGCAAAGCCCTGATGGCTTGAGTTTAGATTTGTCTGCAAAGTATACTGCTCCATCAACCTTGTCATTAAATTCTTTAAAAAAATATCTTATAAAATTCATGTGACATGTTTCTACTGAATCTAGCAACCAATCATTTCTCCAAGAAGTAAGTGAAGCATAAAACAAGTCTTCAATTACTCCAATATTACAATGTGCTACAACATAATGAGCGGATTTAGGTGCTTTACCTTTTTCTTTGTCATGATTTTTACCTTTTTCTTGATTTCTTTGTTGTTCAATTCTTTCCCAAGGCAGCTTACATGTAGATGCATCATGCCAATATTATTGCAGTGTATGCAATGAAGATCAGATTTTTCACTTTGAGCTTTTCTGCCCTCCCCCTTCCTCTGAAATTTCTTCTTCCTCTTCCTCTTCGGCCACTTCTTCCTATGGAAAAATCTTGAGCATGATTATTCTCTCTATGTGTGAAACATGCAGCTTCTTCAGAAGACAGAGTGGTTGTCTTCTCTCCAAAAGCCTTCTCCCTTTCTGAAAACTTTTTCTCAATGGAATCAAACGTGAGCTTCATGAGATTTTCACTTGCTTGAAATGACTCAAGGTAATGTGAGTAAGTGGGATAAAATTCCTTAACATAAGCTATGAGAGGTATGTCAACTTCTACATCAGTGTTTTTAATTTCATGCATGATATATCTTACTGTTGATGCTAAAGCAAGAGGGTCATCATTTTTCAATTCAAGGCTGAACAAATTAATTATTAATTGAAAAGTTTTAAGTTTTGAATGTGATTCATAGAGTTCTTTTAATTTCCTCAAGGCTTCATAGGAATTTGAAAATTGTGTAATTTACAGAAGCTACAATCAAGGCATAGGCCTTGCAATTCTTGTTTCCAAAATGGTATCTCCTGGGCTTTGTTGATGGATTTTCTCCTTCTCCTTTACAAATTCCTCTCCACAAATCATTAAAAATGAGATTGTGCTTGATTTTTTGAGACCACTCAGGATATTTCTCCTTTCCAAAGATAACTACTCCCACAATAGATATGAGATAATGCATTGTAAATATGTACTTTTGAAAAAAAATAGTTTGTTGGAAAAAGACTCAATTCTGGTGTTAAAAATGTATTCTGCTACAAAAACTCAATTTTGGTGTAAAAAATGTACTTTTCTGCAAAAAAATCAATTCTGGAGTGAAAAATGCACTCTGTTGTAAAAATAAAATTCTAGTTAAAAAACAAAAATTGTAAAAAAAAAAAAAAAAAAAATTGTAGAGGGGAGGACAGACATGGGGGAGGTAGGACCTTGGAAAAGTTGGACCTGGGGAGGTGTATTATCGAGAGGTGAGGGTGGAGGTAGGGCAGAGGAGGGAGTGGGTAGTGGAGCCCAAGGAGTAGGCAAAGCGGGAGGGTGGAGGAGGGGAGCGGGGAGTAGGGAGGGGAGCCTGCATAGAAGGAAAAGCGGGAGGAGGAGGAAGGGAGCGGGGAGCAGGAAGGGGAGCCCACAAAGAAGGCTGAGCTAGAGGAGGAGGAATGTAATGGAGAGCCGAGAGGGGAGCCCGCATAGCAGGCAGAGCAAGAAAGGAAGGAGGGAGAAGTAGTTGCGAGAGGAGTTGCGGGAGGAAAGGGTAGCAGTTGTGGGGTAGCAAGGTTGCGCGTTGCATGGAGGAGGGCCATGAGGAGATGCAGACTGTGCTACGGCAAGCAGAGAGTGGATTGTGGTGGACAGCAGAGTGTATAGGCAGGACGAGATGCAATGGAGGAAGGAGCAGAGCTCCAAAAAAATTCAATGCCAAGGAGCATGGGAATGAGCTGAAGGCTCAAAAAAATTTGAATCGGGATTGCCGATAGCAGGAGGGACAGTTCTGCCAAGAGCAGACAAAGAGGCAATTCTGCCAGGAGGAGGGAGTTACACCAGGGGCAGGAATGCAAAAAAAGAGCTGGCTCTAATACCATTTCAGACTAGGAGGTAACTCCACAAATTGAAACGTGAATTTGATAAAGGGTTCTCATGAATAAATACATGGAGGTGAGACTGTTGAGATTCATTCCTAATGTCTCTTAGACTTCCTTTTTTTCCTATTTTACACTAATATAAAATTTCGAAAGGACCATTTCTAATTGGCTTGATATTTTTAACTTCACTTTGTAGTCTTTCCTTGTCTATATACAACCAAACTTGATCTCCCACATGGAAATCATGATCAACCTGATGCTTATCATGTATTTCTTTGTACTTGACTTGGATTTTCTCCAGCTACTCTTGTACCCTTTGATGTACTAGATGAATTTTTTTAATGAAATTCTTGGCTTTTTCCACATCACTATGTCCATCTACTGCAATATCTTTACCAAAGATGAAATTCAAAGCATACTTTGGCGGAACAAGCTTCAAATGTAGATACATGTGTAGATGAATGCTTGGCACGATTGCAGGCAAGCTAGATGTAATGCAAATTATCATCCCAAATTTTAGGATGTTTACGAAAATATCCCTGAAGGAGATGCACTATTGTTCTATTCACTACTTATGTTTGGTCATTAATTTGTGGATGAAAATTTGTGATCTTATTCTATTTTGTGTCCATGAGTTCCCATAAACTTGACCAAATTTTCTTGATAAATCGAGAATCTTGATAAGAAATAATCGAATTAGTTAACCCAAAATTAACCCATACATTTTGGAAGAACATATTTGCAGTCTGTTTAGCTATAACCTGTTTCTTACATGGAAACGACACACATTTTTCTGAAACAATCCACTACAACATATAAATAATCATGACCTTTCCTAGACATTGGTAGTCCCTCAACAAAATCCATAGAAATGCTTTCCCAAGGACAATAAGGGATAGGAATTGGAGTGCACAAACCCAATTTCCTATTTCTTTGCTTGCTAGTAGCACACATAGAATATCCTTTTACATATCTTGATTGAGTTTCATTTATGCGAGGCCAATAACAATACATTTGTATTTGAGCAACTGTTTTTCCTACACCAAAGTGACCAACAATAAGAGAAGTGTGGGCTTCCCTTATGACATTTACTCTTTCACCCTGTGGAACAAATAAATTTCCAAGATGATATAATAACTTGTTATGAACATGATAATCCAAGTCTTCAACATGATTTCCTTGTCTCAAACTTGCATAAACATCTTTAAAATATTCATATTGAGCATACCATTCAATATGACTTTCATGCATGATTGAGTTATGCTTAAGAATAACAGATGCATTAACAATAGGCCTTGATAACATATCTGCAGCTTTGTTGTAAATACCTTTTTATACCTGATTACCAAATGAAATTACTGTAGGAATCCCATCCATCTGAAATTTCTAGCCTGTTGTAGCTTGGTTTGCGATTGTAAATATTGCAAAGTTTGATGGCCAGTATGAATAATCATTTCTTTACCATAAGTTGGATAGTTGGATATTTTATTACTGCTTCGGTAAATGTTTCAGAATGATAACATATTATCTTACCATGTTGCATCAAAACTACGCCCACATCATATTTTCTTGCATTGGTTTGAATTTCAAATGGCTGCTTAAGATATGGCAGTGCAAGAACTAGTGTTGTACTAATTTTCTCTTTCAAAGTGTTGAATGTTTTTTGTTGCTTGCCTCCCCACTGAAAGACATGTTTCACACTTGTCAAAGCATGTAATGCTGCTGCAATGAATGAGAAGTTAGCAATAAATTTTCTCCAATATTGGGTGCTCCCAAAAAGATCCTAACTTCTGTTACATTGTTGGGTTTAGGCCAATTCACAATAACATCAACTTTGGAGGGATCAATCTTCAATTCACCTCCTCCTACAATATGACCCAAATAAACCTAGGAGGTTTTCCAAAATTCACATTTAGACATCTTCAAATACAACTTTTCATTTTTCAATACATATACAACTTGTTTCACATGCTTGACATTCTTTTCCCCAGTCTTACTAAAAATTAGAATATCTCAATAAACTATGAAAAAATCATCAAGGAATGGTCGTAATACATCATTCATAGCTCTCATAAATGTGGCAGATGCATTGCAAAGCCCAAACAACATAACTAACCATTCAAACAAACCTTTTTATTTCTTTCTTGAAAGCAATTTTCCAAATATCATCTTCAACAATAATTATCTGATGACTCACCACTTCTCAAATCTAACTTAGTAAAATAAATAACTTCCTTTAACTGATCTAGAAAATCATCAATGTGAGGAAGAGGCTAACGATTCTTTATCGTGATATTGTTCAAATATTGGAAATCCACACACATGCGCCATGTACCATATTTCTTTGGAACCAAAAAAATAGGAGACCCTCAAGGAGATGTACTAGGTCTGATGACCCCTTTTTCAAGCAACTCTTGAATTTTCTTCTTAATTTTTTCATTCTCAAAAAGTGACATTCTATACATGCAAATATTTAGTAGTGGTGCATCATGTTGCAATTAAATATCATGTTGGATTCCTCTTTCATGAGGTAACCCTTCAGGTTCCTGAAACATCTTGTCATAATTGCTAACAACTTCAACCAATTCATGCTTGAGTTTACAATCACATCCTATGAAAGCTTCAGATTCAACAATATCTTTAGCTTTAATCATCAACAACACAATTATTAATAGAATTTACAAGCCTTTTCATATGAACAACACTAAAAAGAGATAAGTTCATCTTCTTGCGATGTGCTCTAACAATATACTAAACTCCATCTTTAAAAATATAATATTTTTTTCTCATGACGATAGAATATGAATTTTCTATCATATAAGTATGGACTCCCTAAAAAAATCCCGCAAATATCAAGTGGTACAACATCAAGCTCTACCTCATCTGTAAAATTAGCAGTGATGGCAAATTTAAGTTTACATTTTCTTGTCCCTTGTAAATTGGCATCATCACATAACCAACCCAAAGGGTAAGGGTTTGTATGAGGTGTAGTCTCTAAATTAAGTTTCTTGACAATTTCTTCAGAGATAATATTGATTTGAGATCCACTATCAAATAATGTATCAACCTTTGTATGTTTTTTAATGACCCTGATATGGAAAAGCTCACTTATTTCTTTATAATTTTGAGATTCATTAGGCTTACTAGAAGAACTAGTACTTGCATTAGAAGTTATACCTTTCATTCCCATGGCTGTGATTTTGGTTTCATCACCTAAATCAGATCCTAGATCTTGTTGAGTTGTAGTAGAAATATTTTGTTTCCCCTTGTTATTGAACTTATTTGGTCTCAATTCTTGATGTAATTTCCAACAACCATCTTCATCATGGACATATTTTGAACAATGTTTACAGGCAAGTTTATCTCCCTCTTTCTTGACAATAGCATTCTTTTTTCCTTTGCCTTTAAACTTCCCCTTTCCTTTGACTCCAAATTTAAAAGGTTTCTTGTTGGACTCTTGAGGAACATTCTTGCCTCTTGATTATAAATGAGTTTCCTAAACACATACTTCATCTAGATTGGTGGTATTTAACATAAGTATAATATGACTTAAAGAACTATGTAATCCACCTATATACTTAAGGAGAGTATCTTGTGAGGTTAAGTCAACACCCAAGATTAAAGCTCTTCTTCTAAATTCTTGTGCCTAACTTGTCTAAATTTTTCCAATCCATAATTTCTTTTTTCATTTAAGCTAATGGATGAAATTTCCTTCTTGATGCAACTATAATCATTCCAAGAAAATATAATTTTACCACTTTTCTTCAAATATTCTTGAGTTCTAGCCTCCCACTAGATGAGATATGCACCTTCCAAGTGAAGAGAATCAAGTTGGATCTTTTTGACATCATCATCAATCTTTTGAATCATACAATAGACTTAAATTTGAAGAACCCAATTATCCAAATTTTCAGCATTTACTTCCCCATTGTACATAGGAAATTCAAACTCGACATTAAGCTTAATCAAAGGAGACTTAGTATGTCCTCTTGGAGTTGTAGGAGGAATAGGTATATGGGGTGAAGGAGGTGAAGAAGGAGGTGAGGATGGAGGCGTAGATGGAGATGAAGGAGGAGGTGGAGGTGGAGGTGGAGGCTTGCTCCCATTACTACCATTATCTTTTGGTTGATTATAAATTTATTCTTGAAAAATTGTTATTCTCTCATTGTAAAACACTTTCACCATCTCATTCATGTCTTAGAAAGCCTTTATAAAAACTCTCTCATACTTAGAAATCAACTCTAGTCCTTTTCCTTCTTCACATGCCATGACTTGTGGAGTTTGTGGCCTCATGGAGCTAATTTGAAGGTTTGGTTATTCAAGTACTCCTTCTCCTCTTATCAATTTAGACCTTGTAAGCATTCATAAATAACTTGCAAATTCTATCAAACCTTCAAAAAAACCATGATGTGATACCAAACTAATTTGAAATTTAAAATCAAGGTTTCATGAATTGTTTTGCAAGCTAGTTTATGTCTTTGAGGAAATGGACCGTGATTTCAAAAGCACACAAGGTAAATTAATTTTTTAAGATTTTTAACAGTTAAAATGGACAATAAGTAGCATCAAAACACAACAAATTGATGACATATTTCACCCCTCTTTGGCTACGACTTCGGGTCCAGGTTCCAACGGTGAAATTTTTTATTATATGCTCAAATGTTTAAATACGTCAACATAAAAAATTCAAATTTCAAAAATAACACTTCCATTGTGTCCATAATGCCCCCAAACCCTTGTGTATGCTCTTCTTGGGCTAAAAAAGGCTGAAAAATGGCTAAGATAGGCCTCCTTCTTCAAGTTGTCTCCAAAAAAATCTACAAACTCCCCTCCCTACTAAAACTGGAAATAATATGGTTTTATGGTATATTGGTACAGTGGATAATTTGAAACCCGAAGGTCTCGGGTTTGATCCACTATATTCAACGGGTTTGGCGTTGTGTTTTAAATAATAAAAATATTGTTTTATTATGGGCCGAAGTCCCTTCCCCCATTTCTCCACTACCTGCTAGTCATGTGGCATTACATGCAACCGAGGTGCGCATGCCATAGGCCACACGCCTCCCTAAATCTATTCCCCATTGTGTGTCAGTTGATGATACCTGGACCTGGCACGCAGATAGGGTGCTACATGCCCTACCCCTCCACTTATCCCTTTGGTGGTCGCATAACGTGATATGACCTGGCGCAAACGCTTAACCTCCACACCTTCTACTACGACCCCGTCGGTGGTTATGTTGCATCAAAAAACCATGGGTTGGGCCAGTCGGGCACACCACCAAAACACCCATCCCCCCAACCATCAAATATAATGATAATAAATATAACATTGCACATATGTATAATGAGAACCACTTGTGGCCTAGCGATTAGGCGGTTCATTGGTATGTTGGAGATCGACAATTTGATTATGTTGAAATTTGCAACAAGAAATAGTGGAATTGGAAAATAGAAAGGAAAAAATTGACCACATACTAGTGTGGGATTCCAGTCACACATTGGTGAGGATTTCAGTTACACATTAGTGCTAAATGTGGGAGTATAATTTATTTTTCCCTTAAATAAATTGGACAATAAATTGTAATTTTCATCTCATAACAACTCGTATCAGTTAACTAAGTCATGGAGACTAAGTTAACTCAAGAATTTCAATTTGAGGGTCTAAGATGAGGCATGTAGAGTGATTATATTATTTTTGGGGCCCAGTTGCAGTTGTAGCACTAGTGTGGTGTGAGTGTAATCAGTGAACTCAAATTGATTGAGTTAAAAATAGTTTAATTGGTTCTAACTGAGTGATGAGCTAGTGAGAGGTCTGGTGAATTAAATTAGATTTAATTCACAAGTAGTGATAAATTAGATAAATAATGATTCACTATTAATATCTGCATGCATGTAAGTCCTTATGAAGACCTAGTTGAGACAGAGGTTAAAGGGAACATAAATATCAGTTGTATTATTAGCAAATTGCTCGGGTGCAATTATAAAGTCATGAGAAGGCCATGATGGATTGTGCAATCAAGGAGGGTTTAATTTCATATTTAATAGGGATTTATTTCCATAGGGATTGTGTGATAAAGTCTAGGCTTAGTAGAGGCTGATAATTGGCTAAGTGTTTATCAATTTTTCCTAAGAATTGCTAGTTAGTTTTGAGCAGGATCAAAGTGAAACATGCATGAGAATGCAGAATTTTCTCAGTGTGAGAAAGCATTGTATTGTTTCATGATTCTTTGAATTTTTACAATATATGACAAATGGGTTTTGAGCAGTTTCTTTCCCTAGATACATCTTGTGTTGTGTGATTGATAATTTCTTTCTCTTACTTGCATGTGATTGAGCGATCATGTTTTGTATTCCACAAATATTGTAAAATTCAGTATCTTGTTTTAGAACATCACAATATCGGATTTAATCCATTGGTATAGAGTTTCTATATAATTTCTACATGGTATCAAAGTGCCACAAATCAAAATATAAGAGAAGAAAGTGAGTTTTTCTTGAACAAGTTCAAATTTGAGGATTTATTCTTCAGGATCCAGTAGTAGATCAAGATGTCTTTCAATGGCTTGAGACTCGAATATTCACTCGAGGGAAATTCAAATTAAATTGCATGGAAGGACAGGATGGAGGTAGTGTTGGAGGACAACGGGTTGAAGGAATTCACATATACGTATATTCCCAAGCCTGCAGCAGCAGATGTCCAACTTCTTGATGCAAGTCAGAAGAAGGTAGAAATAGCGAGAAGGATCATGTTAGAGGGATTTTGAGATCATATTGTCTCAAGTTTCCATGGGCAACTCCATATGCTATGTGTAAGGCCTTGAAAAATATGTTTTAGAATAGAAGTGACCACAGGAAGTTGGCGCTGAAGGACAAGCTCAGAAAGATCAAGATGGAGGAGGGTGAGACGATACCAACATACTTGGTGGAGTTCACTCAATGTCGAGATGAGCTTGGAAGTTTTGGTGTGACCGTAGCCCATGATGATTTGGTGAGCCTAACACTTCTAGGCCTTCCCAAGAGTTGGTATAGTTATGAGGGATCTATGAATGGGAGGGAGAAGTTACCAACCTGGGAGCATTGTTGGTCTGACTTCGTAATAAAAGAGATAAGGCGGAGCACTAGAGACGGGACCTTCAACACCAAAAAAGAAGAAGATTGTGCATTAGTCAGAAAAGGAAAGAAAGCCAAGGGAAATAAGTCCCAAGGCAAAGAGGGAAAGAGATACTTTTCCAAGATAAAGTGTTTTCATTGTCACAAGCATGGGCACTATGCCTCGAATTGTCCACAGAAGAAGGCAAGCAAGAAGGAACCTGCAATTGCAGTGGGTGAAGCGTTGGCTTCACATTTCGAGCTTTTTTTTTACTCTCATTGCATGCATGGAAAACACTATAATGGGATTCATGTGGTATCTAGACAACGGTGTCTCGTTCCATATGACAAGGAATAGAGATCTCTTTAGTGAATTGGTGGAGAAGGACCTCCAGCAGAACATAGAGTTTGGAGATGAAGGGAGGTATATCGCGACTGGAATAGGTACAATTACCTTTCAGAGGGAGTCTTCCTCCCCTCTCAAACTATTATATGTTTTGTATGTTCCAAGCCTAAGGAATAATCTTGTCTCCATAGTGGTATTGGAAGACCGTGATTGTGATGTGATGTTTAGAAAAGGAAAGGTGTTCCTTAAACACATAGCCACGGGACAGGTGAAACATATCGGTGTAAGAGTCAAGAACATGTATTCTCTTGAGGTCGAGGATGCATGAAAATATTTGAGGAGCAAAGCAATGGTTAATGACTTGGTGGTTGAGAGGGAGAAATTATCTCTCAACATGCAGCCTCAAAAGCAGTCTTAGAAGGTTGTGGAGCAGCCACAATTGGAGAAGCAGAGAGGAGATCGAGTGGAAGAGTCCACTAAAGCAGAGACCTCCAGGAGGGGGAAATTTCGAGCTATATGGGAAGAGGGAGTACATGCAGCTATACCTCCAGGTGTGAGGTGGGGCGATGTGAAGATATGATCTCAAGAAGAAATTTGGGCAGGGTCCATTGAGATGGTGTGTCTCATGGATCGAATCTGGCTACGAGGAACCCACAATACAAATTGTAATTTCATCTCATAACAACTTGTATCAGTTAACTAAGTCATGGAGACTAAGTTAGCTCAATAATTTCAAGTTTAGGTTCTAAGATGAGGCATGTAGAGTGATTCTATTATTTTTGGGGTCTAGTTGCAGTTGTAGCACTAGTGTGGTGTGAGTATAATCAGTTAACTCAAATTAATTGAGTTAAAATCAATTTAACTCATTCTAATTGAGTGATGAACTAGTGAGAGGTACAGTAAATTAAATTAGATTTAATTCACAAATAGTGATCAATTATATAACTGATGATTTGCTATTAATAGTTGCATGCATGTAAGTTCTGTTGAAGACCCAGTTGAGACAAAGGTTAAAGGGAGCATAACTATTAGTTGTATTATTAGCAAATTGCACGGGTACAATTATAAAGTCATGAGAAGGGCATGATGGATTGTGCAATCAAGGAGGGTTGAATTTCATATTTAATAGAGATTTATTTCCATAGGGATTTTGTGAGCAAGCCTGGACTTAGAAGAGGTTGAGAATTGGATAAGTGTTTTTCAGTTTTGAGCAGGATCAAAGTGAAGCAATCAGGAGACTGCATGATTTTATCGGTGTGAGAAAGATTTGTACTGTTTCATGATTCTTTGACTTTGTAAAATATATGATAAAGGGGTTTTGAGCATTTTATTTTCCCAGATACATCTTGTGTTGTGTGATTGATAATTTCTTTCTCTTACTTGCATGTGATTAAGTGATCATGTTTTTTATTCCAAAAATATTGTAGAAGGATTCAGTATCTTGTTTTAGTACATCACAAGATTAGACTAAATCCACTGGTATAGAGTTTCTATATAATTTCTACAAATTCAACCAGAGGCTTGTCGGTCAGTTGAAATTTTTTTGGCACCAAAACCAGGGGCACTTGGCGGCCTTTCATAGCACCATGTGGTGCCCTCTGGTTGGCCCACGTGGTGACCTATGATTGGTCCACCACATCAACTGTACACTCATTCACCACGTGACATGTGCCCTCACGCTATTGGTCTTCCTGCCATCCATACATCCTAGACATATGATGATGTCATCATGACATCATCATACAAATTTCCACGTGACATCCACACACTGCACAATCAACCTTGCAAGTTGACTTTTTAGTTTTTTGCGAGAAACTTCAGAACATGATAGCTTCCTCATACAATGTTAGATTGAGTAGATTCAAGCATCGTTTGAATTAGAATTACAATACCTATGATTTGGTGCTAGTTTCAGGGATTTTGAACACTTTATTTTTTGAGCATATATTTGATCCCCTGATCAACGATGTATGAAAATTTCATACCCACGCTAAACTTGTGGACAATTGCACCTATGGTAGGATTATTCAAAAAAATTCTGATCTGTAGCTCACATAGGATTCTGTGGCATTTCATAGAGGTGTAAATATGAGTTTCCTACAATATATCCATGACCTATTTCTAGTGTTCTTGTAGCATTTTGGTGGGTTTCCTTGGTATATTCTATGGTGAATTACAGTGAAATTTACTTTGACATTGAAACTTGAACTATGAAGGACTTTCTGAATAGAATGTAACCCTAAAGAAAAGCTCAAATTGTGTTGAGAGGAAACATTACGGTCTTGTAAAGACTAGGAAGTAGGTTCTTGAAGGAGGGTTAAGGCCAGAAATTTCTGAACAATACTTTGAAAATATCTCTGAGATATTGTTGAAGAAAACTTGAAATTTTCCTTGAAGAAACCTTTAAATATTTTCTTTGAAAAGGCTTATTGTGCAAACGTTGAAGCCATCATTAAAAAATTGTTGTATACATTTGTTGGAGCAAACGTAAGAAACCATATCTAAAGCAACTTTTATTGAAGCAAACATCTTGAAGAACATCCTATTGTGGAACATTATTGAAACCTAAATAATGTAGTCTTATAGAAGATCATGAAGAGCTATGGAGATACCTTCTTGTAGATTTGACCTTTATCTTTTATGCAAAATTGTAGAAGAGCCTTTACAACTGCTATTGAAGGAGTGATACCTTGCTAAAGCCCATTGAAGACATTCCTTGGAGAACCATTGCAGAGTACCTTGATTGAATACAATCTCAAAGACTTTGTTAGATACATTATTCAAGACTTATTAAGGAATTTTTTTGAAGTCTTGAAGCAACACTAAATCCATATTGAAGGAAAGGGTTGGAGCCCTATTGGTTGGAGCCATTTAAAGACTAGGTTAGAGCCTTTTAAATACTAGAGGGTTGGAGTCCTCAAGAAGACCGAGTTGGAGCTTGTGCATAATACATGTTGGAGCCCGATTGATCTAAATATTTGAGTCTTCATCTAGGATTGGAGTCCTAAAGTATCATTGTACTAATTTTTTGTAAAATTGGATTGAAGTCCTCATTATTCTCATTAATAAATTTATTTAGTTGTTCATTTTGTGTTATGTTTTTAAGCGATCTTAACTGGAATAAAATAAATATCGTAAAATAATGTGCCATGTAGAGTCAGTATTTACAGCAATCCATTAGTATTTCAAAGGATTTAAGACCAACCCTTATTACTTGGACAAAATTTCTAGTGCGATTGTACTTTCTCCACACCAATTACATTGTGTAGGTTTGGGAAACATGGAAAAAAGAGGTATGGGAATTCCATAGCATTTGCGAAGGCATGAAGAGTTTATACACTCTGACCTTACTCTCTGTGAACTCTAAATTCAATGAAAATGAACACCATTTCATATCACAACAAGCAAATTTCATGAGATTCTTAGTCTATAAAAGGAAAATGATTGACATTTTTGAGGTAGAGTGCAACGTGATATGTAGTATGGCCCTTAGCATATAGATGGGAAGTTATGTTTATGACTTCAAAAAACATTCCTAAAAAGAACTTGTTTGAAGCTAAGCATGAAGAGGATACAATTCACTAGTTAAAGGATTGTATGGGAGGTAGAGCTCCCCAAAAATTAATGATGGATAGGAAGAAGCTGATAATCCCTCATGTCTATCATTTATTTTTATTTATTTTCACATTATAAGGTTATGTGATTTTGTGAATCAAGTAACCTATAGGAAAATATGGATATATCTTTCCAATATGTCGTAAGATTCTACTTGTAACCTTAGATAACTATTTAATTCTATTGAAGAACTTTGAATCAACACTTTGTAACCATCGCTAGTCTTGGATGCAACTTTTTGATTATAATAAAATTTTGGTTAAAAAAATAAATAAAGTTCATTCCATGAATTTTATTTATGCTTGAAGGTGATAAGACTATTTTTGTTTGTGACTTTAAATGAAAACCCACAAATATCCAAAATCTTGACATTGTAACTTCTACAAATAATGTCACCACTTCACTGAATGCATGGTGTAAGTATATGGCTCACAATGATAATCAATGTTTTTGATATTGTAACCTTGATGGATATTTGCAAGAACTAGGGAGATTTGAAATGTTTTCACAATCACTTAATATTACTTGATATTGCACAATGTTAGGCACATTCCAAATACAAGGATCAAAAGTGTCATCCAATTGAACATTAGCAATACGTTGCCTTATTTTCCTGTCAAACTTGGATTTTTGCATAGAATGTTTAAAGGACTTTGGTACTCCATTTAGATTCATTTTCAAATTGTCTTGCTATTGTGGTACTTTATTATGTATAGTTGTGTGTAACATCATTCCAACTCTCTTATTTCAACATTTTGACCATTTTCTCTTGTATTCCCATATAAAATTTGTGACTCTATCAATGGAATAAATAATGTTATAATGATATATATAATAAAATATTAACATTGATATGTGAATTTGGAAAAATGTATTTTATAAAGCTAATATCAATAAAAAATAACTCAACAAATTGTTTTTCTTTTTTTTATTATTAAAAAGGCAGATTTGTATTACTTCAAAAATTAAAAGTACATCCACATTATCATGTTGTTGCTACTAGCCTACCACTTGGGAAACCATACCAATAGCACAACCATAGTTATTTTAATGGAAAAAAGCTATTATTGTTTAACCAAAACATAATTACCATACAAAATTGAGCTGAGTGCCTTGAAGTTTCATCTTTACCATATCGTTTGATAAGAGAAAAGTGATAGTAGGAAACATAACTAATATTGGTATATTCAAATGAGAAATTAAGTGAGTGAGTCATGTAAGAGTCAATTTTTAGGGGAATCCACCTTAATTGTTTCCAAAGGTCCTGATTCTACTATAACTTCAATAAACACTATATTAGCTTCATGTTCGGCTATGATGTTGATATTTTTGTCCAATTTCTTGATTTTCCATTGGATTTCCCCCAATTGTACTTACATAGTTTGTTGAACTTCCCCTCTTTCATTTGGGAAATGCCCAAGGACAATCTTTATCTACTAGTAAACATCCACTACATGAAGATACATGGTTTTTTGGGTATGGGAGCATCCAATGTCCAAAATCAAATCTACCATTTTCCCCAACGACTCCACATTTGACATGTTTTGAAACCTCAATCACACTTCCTCCTCTACCTCCTCTAATTCTACTTGGAAAACTAGCGAGGTGTTAGTGAAGATTCTTTTGGACACTTCCTCTACCACCATATGGGCCCAGGAGGGTGGGAATAGCCCTGTGCAATGCCGACCATGTCCCTTGCCACCTCCACGGTTTATAGCCACACTTCCTTGTCCACATCTAACGCTTTCCATGATTCTAGATGAATAATGAATCCTATTAAACTAGGATCCACAAGGGTTGAAAATGTGTTCCCACCCACCTACAAATATCATTGAATTCCCCGACCCAACCTTGTGTGCTTCTATATCAATTTTTTTCTAGATTGAGGAAAGGCTAAAGGAGGCTCAATAATGGAATGATTCACGCTCCCCAAATTTCTTGTTAATTAATGCACATGGAAAGGTTGAATTTCATTCATAGATACCTCCCATGTTTCTTCTAATAACACAACACTATCCTGAGTGAAAACGCATATAATAGAATGGTCAACTCAACCTGAAATGGTGGAATTTATCAGGGTCGCAACTTGGCTATCCCAGGGGCCATGCACAAAAATAGAAGAGTGTCTATTACATGCCATTTTGTAACCATTAGGAAAATGAACACAAATCCAAATCTCTTACTATATGATGAACCCGTGTGAGTAATCCCCTACAACCTAGAAGAAAAAAAATTATTAGAATTACAATAATATTGGATTACATTATGAAAAAACCATAATTTTAGTCATTATTACACTCTCCTCATTAAAGAACTACGATAATGCAAGTTAAATCATTAAAACATGTGAACATTGTTGCACTTCTCTACGTTAAAAAGTGCAACAACCTTTCCACATGGGTAAAAATAAAAAGTAAATTCTAGAATCCTTGTTGAGGAATATTATTCAAACAACATGGAATCAAGATCCTACTTATCTAGACCTCATCCCAAGGTTCATGGATCCAATCCCACGCATTATGTATCTTGTTATCACTCCACCGGATCTCCGAGCCTGAGAAGAGACCAGCAAACTACAGACCAAGCTCTCGCAAAATATCTATCCCTACTAGGTAGGAGAGGGCTATCTCCAAGGGATCACAACCAAGAGGGCTGGATCAATTAATTTTTAGGCTAGGTATAGTAGCATAGAGGTTTTGATTGGTTTATTTGGGTGCCGGATGAGTGAATTAGGTCAAAGAGGTAATTAGGTCAGGGAAAATAAGATCAGAATTGCAGGCATATGATGAGGCAAGGTAGGTAGGTACTTTAAGACTTTAGGGTTCTTATGTGAGGTGGATCAGACTGCTGAGGTTCTAAAAATAGCATGACAGTACATGAATTCCTTTTAAACTGAAGAAATGTATCAAATTATGGTGATTCTCCCAAAACAGAGCATAAAATATGTATTTTGCCTATCAAAATTGAGAATCAAACATATCATAGACTTGAAATGAACATGAATAATACAAAACGTTCATACATATGAAATTGAATAAAAAAACTATGTCAAAGCACAATACCACATGAATCCCAAAAGAATAGTTGCAACTCATCCAATATATTCCTACCAAAATATGAATACACTAGTGTCTGAGAGGAGGGGGGGGGGGGTGAATCAGTATTCCTTTCAATTAGAGCATTAGTTAATCTTCAATTATTATCAGTGTTTGTACAATGATATCAGCAAACAAGAGGAACACCAATGCACATATTTTTTAAGGTGGAAACCCACTCCGGGACAAAAACCACCTAATGCTTTTCTAATAATTCTTTAATATTCAACTCCAATTGAAAATAAAGCTCCAACTTCCTAGAATCTAGAAAAGCATTCTTCTCCAGCTCCCATTGGATGGACGCTCCAATGCCCGAGATTCTTCAGTAGTCAACTGAACGGATGCCCCAACACCCAATGAGCTACAACTCACCCTAGCACCACCCTACCACCCTATAGAAGAATAAAAGAAGAATGGACTCCCGTACCAGGGAAAATGGTCCACTTTACAATGATATAAAATGATGTAGAAGAAGAAGATATACTAGACCATAACCCCAACTTTGACACAACCACCTAATGATAATCCTAGACCTCCCAACACTGCCTCTTCAACCCTTGGCAGATAGACACTAGTACAATTTTTACAATAATGTATTTACAATGACTTAGTACAATGATACCTTTACAATGATTGTATACAGTTCTGCCCACTTGAAGACTTCATAGGATGAACTTCTTGCTGCTATTATGCACCTTGGTTGTTGCTCTTGTCATGCTACCTTCTGCTACACCTTGCTTTTCTTTTCTACCATAGAAAGTATGGTCCTTTACAACCCTTAACAACACATGATCTAGCTTTTTCTTGCCTTCTATGAGCTCGATATTGAATCTAGTGTATCTCTGCTATTTCAGGTCCTCAATATCTAATTTTCAATCTTGTAGTATTCCTATGAGTTTTCTTTCCAATGCCACAGGTCTGACCCAATTTGGATTCTTCAAGAGAGAGTTATACACAATCTCTCACAATGCCCTAATTATGGACTATTTCAACAAAGCGCACTTGTACGACATGCCATGTGTCACTGTTTCTTCATTTGGCTCTAAAATTGATAGAGAGAAAACTACAGTCTATCCACTATCTTTCATTTTTTATGGAATTTCAATCCGATACTCAGAGAGAGATTTATGACGATGTTACCAAGGTCACTTCTTTGAGATTAATTTCAGGATTCTGCAAAAACCCTGACTTCCATAGATCATATCTCCAAAAATATTATGCACCTTGATCTGAAATTTTTACAGCAGCTTCCTCAGGATTTCAGCTTCACCTCATAAAAATTTCATCTTTTGAACCTTCGTAGAAAAAAAAATTAGAGTGAAAATGCCACGATGACCTATTTCAGATGGCGAAATCCCTTCCATAAGGAGGAAATGAAGATCACAATTTATATAAATGCTTAAGTTGAGAGGGGCTTCAACAAGTGAATGTGGGAGGGATATTAGGAGCTTAAAAAATATTAATCATTACTTTTCAATGACCCATGCCCCAACCCCATGGGGTTTTATCCCACTAACTAGGGGTACAAACTTCAAACATGAATATCTCTCAAACCGTGAATAATTACATGGCGTGCCATATATCAACGGAAAAATCTCGACAAGTAGAAACCATCAAAAGCATTATTGACCCAGAATATATTAATTTTGTAGGTCAAAATTCCCATGCAATATTGGGCTAGCCCTTGGTGCTTCCTTGGTTGACATCAATGACAATCGTTGATCAACAGTGTCTCTTATCAATAAAACAACATCCAACCCATGAAATGAATCAAGAAATGAAAGATATAACAATCAAACAACTTATCCCAACCTCAGGGGTCGAATCCCTAAGTTGAGGAGTTGATCCACAAAAGTATGAACTGATACCTAGAGTGTAGGGTGGTCAAACTGACTCATCTCTAACTCTAATCACTAGAAAATTTTGCCCAATTTCCGACGGCCAATTCATCACTATTCCGACACATAGTTATCGCAAGAGCAATAGTTTGAGGATGAGAAAAACGTGGTTTTTCATCCCATCACAATTCCGACACAATTAAAAAGTGTCACACTACCGACACTTTTTCCGTCGCTTCCAAACAAGCGTCGCTCTTCCGATGTTTTCCAAACCGTCGCGCTTTCAACGTTTGTAAGCTGTCGCACTTCCGATGAAATGTGGTCCAACATTTTTAACGTCGCTCTTCTGACGTTTGTAAACTGTCTCAATTCCGACGAAATGTGGTCCGACGTTTTGAACGTCGCTCTTCCGATGTTTGTAAGCTATCGCAATTTCGACGAAATGTGGTCCGATGTTTTGAACGTCGCTCTTCCGACGTTTGTAAACTATCGCAATTCTAACGAAATGTGGTCCGACGTTTTTATACTATCGCTCTTCCGACGTTTTTTAGGTTGTCACAATTCCGACGCTTACAAGGCGTCGGTATATAGATGGCGGGTTCAATTTAAAAAAAAAAAAAAAATGAAACTTTAAAACAGGACAATAAATCTCCAATATTTTTTATGAATTGTGGGTGTTCCAATGACCGTGAAATATTAATATAATAAACCACCCCACAGCGCTTCGACTATAAACAATCATTTTTTTTTCACAAGAGAAAAAACATTAATTTGAATATATTATATGAAGTAAAACAGTCCATGAAATCATTACATTTTCATATCTGAAGATTGGAACCCAAATATCCATTCAGAAAAGTGGAAGTCCCACCCCATACAATGATAGAAAAATACCCCATGTCACATACAGGGACATGATATAAAACCCAGTAACGGTCCACATGGAGATTATCGACAATCTGAGAAAGCATCCAAATATGCCCGAGGCATCTATAAGAAAGTGAAATAGAAATATATATGTAGAATAGTAAAGCAACAGATAGAGTACCGACGTCCATTGTTCTAAATACAAATTAAAGTACCCAAAATCCTTGAACAGAGAAAAACGCTAATCATGTGAGGAGTGTGATATGTCCAAAATATAAAAATACCATCAGACCATATCAATAAACCAGCAACATAGACCAGCATCGCTAGTTTTGAAGGCAGAGTGATAAACATTAATCATTTTTTTTTCACATGAGACAAAACGATGTTTTGAATATATTATATGAAGTAAAACAGTCCATGAATTCATTACATTTTCACATCTGAAGGTTGGCAAATATCCATCCATAAAAGTGGAAGTCCCACCCAGAAAATGATAGAAAAATACCCCATGTCACATACAGGGACATGATATAAAACCCAGTAACGGTCCACATGGAGATTATCGACAATCTGAGAAAGCATCCAAATATGCCTGAGGCATCTATAAGAAAGTGAAATAGCAGTATATATGTAGAATAGTAAAGCAACAGATAGATAGAGTACCGACGTCCATTGTTCCAAATACAAATTAAAGTACCCAAAATCCTTGAACAGAGAAAAACGCTAATCATGTGAGGAGTGTGATATGTCCAAAATATAAAAAGACCATCAGACCATATCAATAAACCAGCAACATAGACCAGCATCGCTAGTTTTGAAGGCAGAGTGATAAACATTAATCATTTTTTTTTCACATGAGAAAAAACGATGTTTTGAATATATTATATGAAGTAAAACAGTCCATGAAATCATTACATTTTCACATCTAAAGATTGGAACCCAAATATCCATCCAGAAAAGTGGAAGTCCCACCCCAGACAATGATAGAAAAATACCCCATGTCACATACAAGGACATGATATAAAACCCAGTAACGATCCACATGGAGATTATCGACAATCTGAGAAAGCATCCAAATATGCCCGAGGCATCTATAAGAAAGTGAAATAGCAGTATGTAGAATAGTAAAGCAACAGATAGAGTACCGACGTCCATTGTTCCAAAATACAAATTAAAGTACCCAAAATGTGCAGAGACATGTACTGTTGATATACGCCTCACACAAAAATCATCCATGATAGAGAAAAAATATGTATAAACCCAGGGTCAATAGTATGTTCTGGCTCGCTTGTTCCTGGAAATAAAAACCATCTGCAAAAACCCAGGCTCACTTGTAAGATCGGGCTCGCTTGATTCCAAAATTGGTAACCATCTATTGCATCCAAGATGTAAGGTTTAGGCTCACTTGTTTCCATTAGTAGCCCGCTACAGCATGCACCCTGTTCATAGCAAAAAGGTTCATGTAGATATACAGAGAAAGAGTATAATACGTAGACCATATAAACATGGCTCTGTATTTCAAGAAATAGGTTTAAAATAGAAACAGGGAAACATTTTTTTTTCCAATTTTTATGAACATAATTCAACCGTGAAATATTAATATAATAAACCACCCCGCAGTGCTTCGACTATAAAAAATCATATAAACATGGCTTTGTATTTCAAAAAACAGGTTTAAAATAGAAACAGGGCAACATTTTTTTTTCTAAGTAAAGTTAATCTATTAACAGTGGGAATAAAATTACACCGAATTCAAAAACATTGCCCAGACTCATGGAAAATTTGTCATCAAAAAATCAAAAAATTAAGAAGACTGCCCTCATACAGGGAAACTAGTCTTGAACGTTTACAGAATTCAAAAATATTACAGAGGTCCAGCACAGTAATATAATCTAAAACATGCCCAATTAAGTGGGCCTGTGAAGCAAGAAAACAAAATTAACCAAACTACTCCTCTGGTGGTTCCTCCACGATTCGGCACCATCCTTCGGAAGGTCCAGGATCGCTCGGTGCTATCTCGACATTCATGCCACAGCTCCCCTCCTGAAGGCCCAAATGCTGGTTGGCTTTTTCTGAGCTGAGACCCGCCGGACGGGTGCACTGTTCCTCCATTTGGGCCTCCTCGAGGAAAACAACAGTCACTGAAGTTGTGATTCGCAGGCGGTTCAAAGAGAAATTAAAGGAAAAAACCGCAGTGCGCGTCGTGGGAGAAGGTGAACTAGCGATGGGGAAACGAGGAGCAGGGGAATCCATACGGTGGCCAGATCCTACAACCCGACCCCGCCCATTCCGAGCGTTTGGATAGCGACCTGCGTAATAATCACTGGACTGGGAAGACGACTCAGTTGAGGGGCTGGAGGGAGCGCGCAAGGGTTGACCTCTAGCGCTCCCCCTGTGGCAACGCATCCTTTGACGGAGGTGAGGCATGGGTGCCGTCTCAGCAGTGGGCACAAAAGGAGACAGAGAAGCAGAATTCCAAGAAATAGAGGAAGACAGACACAGACCAGACCGAGAGAAATGCAGATATGCAGCAAGGTCTAAGTAGCAGTTCACCTGGCCACTTCTCCTTCTCGTCACAGTGAGCAGGCAGTGCAACCTAGCAACCGGCTCGTCTGAAAAACCATAGCGAAACGCCATTTTATCGACCCGACTGCAATGCAATCACAGGACGCCCATCATAATTAATCTCTGATCATTAATGAGAGCCGAAGGCCAGATCATATTGGAGCATGCAGAATTGCTAATAGGACTGGAGGTCCGATCTTGAACAGTGTTAAAACTTAATGCGATTTGATGTGAAAACCTTGGAACTTAAATATCAGCTAATTGAACAGTGTTAAAACTTAATTGAACAGCGTTAAAACTTAATGCGATTGATATGAAATCGCCACATCCATGTCCCATCACCTTAAACGCCATCAAATGCACCCGCAGCCGGGAGCAGGGCAAGTTTTGATTGAGGACACGTGGCAGAAATTGATTGGAGCGGATCTTTGTTTGGGCCGCTCGCGCAGTGGAAATCTAGAGGCGAAAAATATTAGGGAAAATTTGATAATAAATTCGCGTCACAACTCTCCCTCCATACGCCAGCCCAACTTCGGACCCAAAAAAGAATAGGGCGGAATTCATTTGTTTTTCGCGTCACAAAATTGGCCGACGTCAGCAGGCTATTTTGGAACGCGAATTTGGTTTGAATTATGGTTTATCGTCGTTTGAAGTCCAACGGGCTCGAATTGAGAACAATTTTGTTTGATCCCATCTTATAAAATCTGTGTTGGTTTTCTTTGACAATACACATATTTATAATAAATCATGGGAATACCACACTAAACATGTGGAAAAGTTATATAAATTATTGAGAACAATCATTTTTATGTAAAAATATCCAAATGTGCTTTTGGGAAATAAGAATTCGAGTATTTGGTTCATATTGTTTTAAAGGGAGTGAAGTTGGAGCCTCAAAAGATGCAAGCTATTACAAAATGACCTATTCCTAAGAAAATCAAGGTTCTTAGAAGAATTTTTAGACTTACATGATATTATTGATCATTTGTTAGGAATTATGCATGCATTTCAAGTCCACTCACATATCTCTTGAAGAAAATATCATTTATATGGAATGATGAGGCTACTTTGGCATTCTCTCTTTTAATGGATGCCATGTCTTCTACACCAACATCGGTTGCGCCTACTTTTGGTAAAACATTCATAGTAGAGTGTGAGGCACTAGGACGAGAAATTTACGTAACATTAACACAATAAGGGATATCATTGGCTTTTAAAAGCAAGGAATTCAAAGAAAATATTTGGTGAAATCTACGTATGAAAAATAAATGGAAGCAATATTACATGCAATAAAAAATGGGGATAGTATATCATTTGGGAGGTACTTTAAAGTCAATATATACCATGATAGCATAAAGTATTTTTTGAAGCTATGGATTTCATTGGAAGATTAACAAAAATGAGGAGAAAAAATGCAAAGTTTTAATTTTGAGATAATTTGCAAAAAGGGTAAGGAAAATTTAGTACATGATGCTCTTTCTAAAATAGAAGAGGCCTCAAATTTATATCCAATTACATTTTCTATTCCTAGGTGGCTAGAAGAAGCTTTCCATAATGGAAAAATGACAATAGTACTAAACAAAAACTAAAATTTATAAAGGATGGGATGAACTTTATGGAGCATTGGGAGTGAAAGAGAGATATACTTTGGTGCAAATGTAGAATATTTTTATGCACGCAAGCATATTTGAATAAACAAATATTAAGGGAGTCCCATGTATCTCTGATGGTAGGACGCAGGGTTCCTTAAAACATCTCAAAGGATCAAAAAATATATTTTGGAAGGAATGAAGAAAGATATTCAAAATTTTGTAAGAGAAGGTCAGGTTTGCATAATAAATAAAAGAGAGATAGTAAAATCTCTAGGGTTACTTCAACCATTCCACATACATATTCAAAGACTATAAGATATATCAATAGACTTTATTACAGGGTTACTGAAATATAAAGGTAAGTATTACATTTTTGTGGTCATTTATATAGACAAATTTTGTAGAATTTTTTTGTAGAGCTCAAAGTACATAAACAACAAGCCAAGTGGCAGAAGTGTCCGTGAAAGAAATTCATAGTCTTCATAGTTTTCCTAAATTAATAGTAACAATAAACTTTTGGAAATAATTATTTAATATGAGTGGAGAAACACTAGCTGCCATGAGTTCTACATATCAAACACAATCAAATGGTCAAACAAAAATAGTTAACAAATGTTTTTAAGGTTATCTACAATGTTACTCTTTAGAAAAGCAATCTTAATGGATGAAGTGGGTTCGTCAAGGAATAATGGAAATATGATACTACCTATCACACATCTACTTAAATTTCCCCATTTAAGGCCCTTTATGGATATCCAACTCCTAGTATCTCATACTTTTTGCAAGATAAGTCCAAAGTATAGGAAACAGAGTCACATATGGAAAATACTAAAGAAACTTTGAAAATTATTATGGAAAACCATAAAATGACATGAAACATGATAAAACAACAAGGGGAACAACATTGAAGTGAAAGATAATTTGAGGGTAATTGGGTATTTTTTAGATTATAGCATTATAAGCAATCTTCATTCAAGAAAAAGAAGAATAAAGAATTAGCTCAAAAATGTTATGGCCCTAAATAATTATTCATAGGATTGCACAAATGGTATAGAAGTTATATTTTCCTTCTTCTTGCATTCATAAGGTTTTTCATGTATCTTGCCTAAAAAAGGTTTTGGGAAAAAATATGCCAACGTAAATAGAACTTCCAAAATTAGATGAAGAATGAAAGTTGATTCTTGAACCACAAAAAGTGATAGATAAACATTCTGTATCTCTTTGACATATAACCATTATGAAGTACCTAATCAAGTGGAAGAATATTCCTCTAGAAGAAGGTACATGGTAAAATGATCAATTCGTGATGAAATACCCACAGCTAAAGGGTTCGTTTGAAGTTTTGACAAAGGTTTTGTTATATGTTTTATATAACGCACAGTGGAATAGTTTTATTGTTTTTTAAGGTCCCACACAGTGATAAAATTTGAAGGGCAGGTGCGAATTTCAATTAGAAGGGCATATATCTATGTCGCCCTTCCATAATGAAAAGCTTTAAAAAAAAAAAATTTCAATTGACCACAATAAATTATTTTTACATTTCATTTTCAGAAAGACAAAACCATCAATCTTTATATTAATAAAAGACTGTTACATATACAACAATGAAGAAGGCTCCATATTTCATTTCTTAAATATCTCATTGGCAATGTCAACATAAGTCTTGAAGACACTATTATAAGAGTTTGGATACATACCACCGAGATATAGGAGATTCTTATGTGTCAGATTGTGTAATGCAATTTTGACTTTGTCTCACAAGGAGCAGCAGCATGGAGGTCTGAATTTTTCTTATAGAAATTTTTTAGTATTATTTGAAACATTGTTTATAGATATTAATACAACAATGAAATTATGAGCATGGTGGACAATTAGTCAAGCTCATGATGCCAAACCATGATGATGTAAGTTTGGAATTTAACATTTTTACTTGTTAAAGACAAATAGTCAAAATCACTGACAACTTAGTATGCCATAATTAATAATCATTCCCTGTTCACTTTTGTTAATAGGTTTATGTCACACGATGATCTCTCTTCTCTGGCATTTACTTGTATTGAAGATCATTATTCTAGGAATAAGGAGTTATTTTCTCCAAAAATAACCCTAGGCAAACATTGACAATGCATCAAGGATATCTTTCTATGCTTCATAAGTACATATGTTCTACTTCTAAATCATGTCTTGGAAGTGGTTGTTTTGCTGGAAATTATTCACCAGTTGGTTTCATACCAAATTCTTTTTCTCATTTTCAGCATCCAATACATGAAAAAGATAATGGTTTAAAACAACATAAATATTTGAAATTTTGCAAGAATTGTCCGGCACACTTTGAATATGAATTTTGAAGTCAAGTGCATGATGTTGTATAGGATCAAGTGTCATTTTGAATACCAAATGTTTCACAAGAAACTTCTCAACATGCTACCCTGCAGTAAGGATTAAATGACAATATTGCATCAACTATTTCCATAATAAAAGTGCACCTCGGCCATAATACTAAACGACTACAAATGTTGTAGATCTAACAAGACCACACAATCAAATGTATTCCACAAGGCCAATACTATATGAAAAATTAAAAGGAGTTTGCAACCAAAAATTCCCTTGGCAACTAATTCAATTAGATACACCAAACCATCAGCAAAAAGGAAAACCAGCCTACTCAAAAGGCAAGCGTTTACCTCCTTTGACAAAATTTTGAGTTCCGAAACAAGGGCCTTTATTGTCTTGACAATGCCCCTAGTAATTTGAACGGGGTTTTCACCTGCTGCAACAACATAAACAAAAAGGTTTCATTTCAAATTATTTTCCACAAATTTAAGATACAACCATTGTCAGTTTTGTATTTCCTAACAAGCTCATAAATTTTGACAAAAGAACCAAAATTTTTTAATACCTGATAGCAATTTTTTCACTCAAAAACTATCTTAGACTCGATAAGCCCAACCCAAAACTAAAAAACCAAACACCATAAGACCCTACAAAAATGAATAGATGATCTTAATCCAGTACTATCGACAAAAAGTTACCTTTACACCCTCACTTATTAAACCTTGTGCTGTTGAATTTTAACTTCAACTGCTGCAGCAGAAGGACAGATGCAGCAGCAGCATTTTTTTTTAGAGGTTGCTTGCACACCATCCAGAAATTTAATTCAGCATTTAAAATTCCTGCAATTTTTTTTTGTGGATGGCCACAGCCATATTTCTGTACAGGATTGTATTTAAACACAACAACCAGCATTAACGTAATTCACCAACCAGAAATTAAACAAACAAAAATTTACCCGATAGTTTTGTAAATTCAAGAGGACACGTGGAGCATTAATATTGGATCGCATGAAATTGAAGGGAATCTAAAAACCTGAAAACCGGACCTGATTTTTTTATAGGGCACATTGGATTGAGAATTCGTATTACAAATTAGGCAGACGTCAGCATCCCATTTTGGAACGCGAATTTGGTTTGAAATTCAATCTATTCAGACTTTTGAAGTCTAACAGAAAGGGTTCTTTAATGTTTTGATAGTTTAATTTTATGTATAATATATACATATGTTTTAAACATATGTTATATATATATCATATGTGAAATGAAAGGTGGGCCATAGAATTTAGTTTTAATTTTATTTTTTTTAAAAGAGGGTTTATTATAATATGTTTTATATGTTACGGCATATAAAAATAAAAAGGAAAAAAAAGCTTGGTAGTTTTTTTTATAGACAGTACGTAAATTTTTTATTACACAGCAGTGTGTAAAAAGTGAAAGACCGAGTGTAACTTTTTAAGTGTGTATGCACAGCAGTGCGAAAGGGAAAAACACAGCAGAGTGTTTTAGAGACAGAGTATGTTTGTTTTGAACAGACAGTGAGTTGGTTTTATGCACTGCGTTTTGTAGCAGTCATAATTTTGTAATCCCTCTCGGTGAGGAAGTAGTGTAATAGTTTTTTTTTGAGTTATTGAAGGGAATAGAAGTTTGTTTTCAAAGTATTGAAACTCTGTCTCCTGTCAAAGAAATTTTTATTTTCTCTATGTTAGAGGAAGGGAGATTTATTCTCCATTCATTGTTATGGAATTTTTCAATATTCCAACATGTGCAAGAACAACAGATGTTGTGGTTCCATCCCCAGCTAAATCATTTGTCTTTGCCGCAGCTTGCCTTACCAACTTGGTCCCAATATTTTCAATTGGGTCCTCTAATTCAACCAATAAAAAGGCCAAAACCATAGCATTGAGATACATTTCATTACACTGTCAATAACAATAAAATTTGACTCGGCCATAACCCTTTCCTTTTATTGTTGTGAAAAGCTTTATGCATTACTCTAATGTGGCTATTCCATAGGCCAAGTAGACCACTGGGTAACAAATATGTTTCCTTTCACCTTTGAGTTTTCAAATTATGCCTACCAAATCTAAGACATTTAAGAGAGGGAACTAATACAACGTTAAAAAGAAAACCAGAGCACACATCTACAAATTACCTCCTTAGCTACTGTCACACCATCATTAACTATTTTCGGAGAACCATGCTTGCTCTCCAAGACAACATTTTTCCCTTCGCCCCAAGGGTGACTCCAACAAGATCAGCAAGTTTGTTCACACCGCCTGCAAGACAAATTGAAAATGCTTTCAATAAGTGTGAAATTGAATTCCAGACCATATGCCAAAACAACCCTTCATGAAAAATTAAAATAACACATTAAAATTGAATATAAGTGGACAAGGAAAGATCCACCGCAGTGAAGTTTCACGTGCAGGTGACCTTCCTTTAAACATATTTTTTTCTCTAACCTGCAATTTTTTTGTCACTGAGCCATCCTTGTTGAAGTACAACTCCTTTTCCATATCTCTTGTATTAACTACCTTCTCTCTGTCACTTAATCTGAGAGTCCCTCTTATGCTTGAGAGATTAAAGGAAATGGGTGAAAAAACTAAAAGAGAAGACAATTGTCTGCCATAATTATCAAACATTGCACCCAACTTCTTCCCCTTTCCATTGTAACCCAATGAGGTAGATGTGGCAATTGTTGTCATACTTCCCAAAGCAGAGGCCATCTTCTCTTATCCTGAATATAGAATTACAAGATCTTCATATTAGTATGAACCTTAACAAACATGACTCCCATTGCTAAAAACCACTTTTAAGTTGTAACAGGCAAAGCCAAAGCTGCTTCAAACTGCATTATCAATCACAAGGTATCACCATCAAAGCTATAATTTTAAGATAACAATTTATCTACCATTGAAACTATAATTTTAAAATAGATACAACTAGTGATATAGACACCTAGTGAGAGTAGAGGTTAGGAAATTATAATAAGAATTATTACAAGATATCACTCATAGTGCAGTTGATTGTTTATTGTCTGTTGTAACTATAATTTTAAAGAAGACACACTTAGTGATACAGACAACACCAAGTGAGAGCAGAGGTTATGAAATTATAATGAGAATTATTTCAAGATATCATATTACTCATAGTACAGTTAATTGTTTATTGTTTGGTGTAATAATTGTTTATTATTTATAAACATAATCAAACATATTATGAGGGACGGTGATGAAATTGACAACGGTCTCATAACAAACCATAACAGGCACATCCCCTGACAAGATAGACTCTGAATAAGAAATAAAGCAAAACAAAGTGATTACTTACAGGATCATAGGCTTCCTGAAGAACAAGATTCAGAGCAGCATCTGTAACCCCTAAAGAAACACCTCTCTCTGCAAGACGAATCGCTACATCTTTCATATGTAGTCTAGAAAATTTTCTGAGCTCATCAAGAGAAAGAGGATCAAATACAACTATCTCATCAAGTCTATTTGATAGCTCTGGACTGAAATGTCTTCTAACTCGCAAAAATATTCAAAGGCATGTCAAAGCACTTCAGCCAACTTCGTGATAAAATTATATGAAAAATATGCATACACAAAGTCCAGGAGAATGAAACAGCAGGTGTATTGGCAGTTGCCAAAACGCAGCAACTAAAACGGCAGGTGTATTGGCAGTTGCGGAAATGAAGCTACTAAAACGGCAGGTCTGTCGACGGTTGGAGGTGTGTGGATTGTTTTTGGTATTTTCAGACTGATTCAATGGAAATATACCAGAAACCAGTGGTATGTCAAACTTAGAAGGTAACCCGAGAGACTGTGAACGTCAGATTAAACAAGTAACAGGTGTCGTGCCTAGATAAGAAGTGTTGACGAAAAAAAAGTGATGTCTTTCATAACAGAAGCCCTATCGGACTAAATATCTAGGACATGTGGCACTCCATGATAAAGACACATGGTGTGTGGACTTGAGTTTTTCAGGTGGTCAAGTGGGCCGGAAATAGGTGAAATGTGGCACCACTCAGAGATTGACATGTGCCAATTGGTACAAGTGGTAGACAATTGGCATGCTCAAACAACGAGGTGATGCAAGAATGACATGAGGGAGAAAATATCAGAAAATCCCCAAATCTGGAGAACTAAAGCTCATCACCAACCTGATATTGACAACTTTACATGATGTAACCTATGAAATCGTAAATGGAGAAATCATAATAACAATAAAGTAACCTATGTAACAATAAAGTCAGATTCATCCTAGGAATGGTAATGGGAGAAATCATAGTGAACAATAGGAAACATGCAGAGTTTCTTACAATCAAATAGATGAAAAAACACATACAAAAAACCTAGATAATAATCATGAACAAGCTTAATATTGAATTATGAACTGTAAAGGAACTTACAAAATGTGACATTACGAACCTGGTCAAGCGCACAAGCAAAATATCCTGGACATGACCCTGGTTGACAAGTTGTATTGCTCATGATGCAAGAGGATTTGTACCTGCACTGCCAAGTCAATCAAAATCCATCATTATCTATACAATAAATACAAGTAAATGATGTAGTATTTTTTACTCTAAGATGCATTCTTATGATAATGTTAGAACATATGTTGAAAATTTCAAAACATACCTGAATAAGCTCCTCTTCATTTCAAGAACAATTTATTGGAGTCGCATGAACTTGGAACAAGCCTCCCACGATATGAAAGAGTAGCAACTAAATCAACAGTGATTTTTTTGTTGCTACGCTGGATCGGGGGAGGTTTTCTCCAAGATTAAATCACTCAAATAAATTATTCTCTACTAAACAGGGCCAACCACGTGAAGGTGGAAGCTCTTATGGCTCCTCCCCCCCCCCCCCTCACATCACTCTCAATTCCCCAATACCCAATCTATATTTCATTTTTTACTTTCATGAGCATAAAAAAAAATATTCAATAACTAATAAAAAAATAATTCAACAAAAAGTACGCAAGGAAACATTGCAATTAATGCTTGACATAAAAATAGTATGATAAATGAGTTTTTTATATAACGCAAAAAAACATTCCAAGTATGGTAACGTTTGTCTTATAATAATACAATATTTTACATTGTCAAATTTTCTTTTTCTTCTTCCTATTTTTAAAGCTCCTAATTACATCAACAATATCATCGTGCTCTGCTCCTGTTTCGTGCCTTTCAACCCGCACTGCTGACCTAGTTGCGTATTCACGATGTCTGGGCTCATCCAGTGACGGGGCATCGCCTACAAAAACAGATAATATTAAATTTTAATTGTCAGTTTTTAAATATCATTGAACTAGTTAGGTAATATTAATAAAAAAAATTGCAATGAGATTATTTACCTGGTGCACCAGTTGTCGCCGCTGACCTAGTTGCGTAGTCACGATGTCTGGTCTCATCCAGTGATGGGGCATCGCCTACAAAAAGAGATAATATTAAATTTTAATTGTCAGTTTTTAAATATCATTGAACTAGTTCGGTAATATTAATAAAAAAAATTGCAATGAGATTATTTACTTGGTGCACTAGTTGTCGCCGCTGACCTAGTTGCGTAGTCACGATGTCTGGTCTCATCTAGTGACGGGGCATCGCCTACAAAAACAGATAATATTAAATTTTAATTGTCAGTTTTAAATATCATTGAACTAGTTCGGTAATATTAATAAAAAAAATTGCAATGAGATTATTTACCTGGTGCACCAGTTGTCGCCGCTGACCTAGTTGCGTAGTCACGATGTCTGGTCTCATCCAGTGACGGGGCATCGCCTACAAAACCAAATAATATTAAATTTTTATTGTCAGTTTTTAAATATCATTGAACTAGTTCGGTAATATTAATAAAAAAAATTGCAATGAGATTATTTACCTAGTGGACCAGTTGTCGTCGTTGGGACTGTTGCCCCATATTCCTCTCTGGTGGTAAGATCCTCAAGGGAAACATTCTCTGTCATTTAAACAAAAAACGTTGTAAGGACAACCATCAAGGTATAATTAGAAAAAATTATAAGTGGAAATTAATTACCGTCACGGCCCTCACTGATAGCAGCATTTTCGGCCTGGTCCCCACTACAATGATCAGGTTGCACGTGAGGATCATCTACATCTGGCTCTAAAACTAGGTTATTTGCCTCGTTGGTAGTGTTTCTCCCCTGATTTAAACAAAGTTTTTAGACATTAAATTTATGGATCAAAACAAACATATTGAAAGGTTAATGTTTTACCTTATCAGGCATTCTGGATCTTGGGACCTGCCCCAAGCTTCTGCGACGTTCAACTACGGCTTGATAGCCAAAATGGAAAGTGATATTTTTATCTTCCTCTGTAGTTTCTGTTCCGAAGTCATCACCATACATTACATATGATTTTGTATTTTTAATCATATTTGATAGGATTACAAAAACGTTGGAAGGCGATACAATTAATTATAAGATGTTTA
Organism: Pinus albicaulis; assembly: GCA_034641835.2. Taxonomy (NCBI): domain Eukaryota; kingdom Viridiplantae; phylum Streptophyta; class Pinopsida; order Pinales; family Pinaceae; genus Pinus; species Pinus albicaulis. Next base: position 1,298,887,191 of record CM076572.1, on the reverse strand, counting down.
GCTACATAATTACAATTCTTGCGGCTAATTTCAAGTAGCCGCCCTGGCCTAGCTTGTGATGTCCCTTTTTTTCAATCCTAGATTTGGTTGCCTTTGAGGTGTCAGGAAACCTAGCATCAAAAGATTGAATTCATATATGACGTAGCACACTTTTATTTTAGACATAGAGAAAATTAAAGCTATTGAATTAAAGTTGTAATTTACCTTGCGGGTCCAGTTGGAATTTTTCCTTCTTTCTTTGCCCTTTTCTCTTTTCCGTCATGGATGAGTGCTCTCCACTCACTCTCTGGAACTATGAGAGGACGCTCGTATCTAGGGTTAAATTTAAATTGTGTCCTATAGGTGTCCCTAGTATATTTCAAATATTTTCCGGCTACCCGAGCCACCGTTGTTCTGTCAAATGTGCCGACCCCAAAAAGGGCTTCTAGATAATCTAGAAGTTCTTTTTTTAGGTTGGAATTCTAGGAATTCCACCCTATGCGTATGGTTGGGCCAAAAACTACCAACGCATGGCTCTCCAAAAACCTGTAGAACTCATTTTTTCCTACACAGAAAAAAAAAAAGAAGAAGAAGAAGATATTATCATTAATTTAAAAATAAAAATCATGATAAATATGTTTTAGATAGAGTACTTGAAATAGTTAAAATATTAAAATTTACCTGGGAGTTGTACGTGCTTTATAGGAACACCTTCATCGTTCACCAACAACATGCCATTAATGGTCCCTGTGGAGCTGACATGTGTAGCTCCAGGAAATGCAATAACGTAGTTGGCCATATCAGCCTCATCATTTCCAACACGTTCAGTGGTTGGCTGGGTGTCTGCTTGGGCAGGGTGTGTTTCTTGGCTGGCACCTAAAGGAGTAGAAGGTGTACGAGAGGGTTGCTGGGAAATCTCTTGCCCTTGTGTCCCACTACCACCAACACCGGGTTCAACAAGTGCCAGAAAATGCTACATACAAAAGAACTTTTTGTTAGTTTAGTCTATGTAAAAATTAAAAATCAAACTATCACAATTCATCTCATGCAGAACAAAAAAATATCCTTTTGACTTTTTATTATTACCTGATATGTTTCTAGCTGGCTCATAATTTTTTTGATCCTCTCTTCTGTTTCAGGTGTTTGAGGCGCGTCTATCAAAGTATCAAATTCTGACCTTGCATCTCGTGCCTTTTTTCGCAACAAGAGTACTGGAGATAGGGATGAAGAAAGATCTTCCTCAAAGAGGGAATCATTAGGCGTACCATGGCTAGGTGTCTGCATATTTGAACAAAATTAATATTATTTCAATTATGTAAATAACTAAAATACCTGAAGATAGAGCAATGCTGGCACTTTACATGTTCTTCCGCTGGCCTCTTTCCGCGTCATCCCGTCTCGGGGTTGTTCCTGCACTGCTCTGATCAGTCTGCCACATTGCAATAAAATTATAAATGTAAAAACTTGAAAACAATATCTAACTTGAAAACACAAAATGAAAGCTGAAATAATTTCTAATAAGACACCGGACGACAGAGTTAGAGTTTCAAATCTGCCTTGCATTGAATTCAGTCCTGGAAACATGTCATTGCACATTAAGGCACCCAAACAAGAGACGAGTTGAAAATGAAGACCTTATTGAATATATTGTTGGAGCAACTTCTAGTAAACTTGTTGTGAAGACCTTGAGGACATTTTTGGAGCAACATTGTTGAAGTTGATGGTATAGCATTGTTGGAGACGATCTTGAAGGGCCTTGAAGTGAAGCTTTTGGAGCAACTATTGAAAAATCCTTAGAGCATTTCAGTAAGGCACTTTCTATATTCCATCACCTTTTTCCTTTCAATATCCTTTAAACAATTTTTTTGATATTTAATTTTTGAAATCACGTTATAATTCCTTGATTATATGTGTTTGGGGACTTTCCCTTTGAAATTACCCAAAAATACCCTGGCAATTTTATCTTCAAGATGCATGTCTGACCCTATTGTTCAATATTTTGATTGATAGTAGTAAACATAGAGAGTCAGGGGGCTCTTGACTTCGTTTGGTTGGGCCATTAGATCCCTAACATCTACTAGGGTGAACCCCCCTTGAGTTGGAGGAGAGCTAGCACGAAGTGAAAAGAGGTTGGTGAGGTGACAATGGGGCTATTGAATTACACATGGTATCACACTTTAGCTTTAGGACTTTATCTTGAGAAATGCGAGATTTTACTATATCAATTCTCAAATTTTTTACAACACTATTGTTAAGAACTAATAAGAAGTGATGTTGAGGGGTTTTTGCGTATAAGAAACAATACCATTTAAAAACTAGGGTTCTCAGTCCTTGGCATTCCTTCACCTGGGCCTAGGGGCACACTAGAATAATTTCACACTAAACCATGCAAACTTAAAATTAACTTAACAGATCCATAAAGTAATAATAATCATAATTCCTAATTTCTTATTGTACGATATGATGCAAATTATTCAAACATGAAGCAATGAAGACATGCAATGTCTGAATTTCAAGATTGATTAACCAATACAAGAAGTTAGAAACTACAACTTTGATTCAATACTATGTGTCCTAACTCCAGGAAGGAATCTAGTTTGTAGTACAAAACATGCATCGTGTATTATCAATTCTTAATTGACAAAAACTAAAGGTCATCTACCTCATCAATTCCTTCCCATTTTGTGTTTTTATGTTATATTCCTTATAAAAGTGTCAAATTTCTCTCAAAGTAAGCAACCACTGAATAAAATAAAAAATAGTTGAGATATGATTGAGAAATGGTCATTTATTTCTTGAAAGGATCTTCAAAATTTCTTTGGTTGTTTTTCATCTCAAGAAACAAGAAATGACCTAGGAAACTATCGTGATGTAATATAAGAAACAACAAGGTGCATTGGCCATTTTCAAAGCCAAATGATGTCCATTGAGGACATGGCCTTTATTTGGTTCATGTTTCATAGGAGTTTCGGGTAGAAATGGAACTTTGTTGTACCATTTCCAGTAGTGAAAAGGGAAAACCTTCTTTTTCCATGGGAAATAATTTACCTTTCCTTTTTCAAGATAATCTAAATCACAAAAAATATGAACTATACTACACACATTCTTGGATAATGGGAAAGTGGAAAAGGAATACCCTACACAAGTGATGCACACATGTACATTTGAACACTAATATATTTTTGTAGTTGAAATGCAATGCTTGTTTTCATTTAAAAGTAGGGTTTTTAAAGCAGGGAGAAATAATGGCTGCCAAATTAATAAGCGTTTCTTTGGGAAAAATTTAAATCTTGTATTGGGTGATGAAGATAATAGAGGGTATTGAATCTTGATTCTTGACATTGTGTTTAACTTGAATAACTCAAATGATTATAAATATTAGTGGATGAGTTCTTTTTTTCAAGTATGTCACTCAAAACTCTTATGTCAAAGCATTGTATGATGGCTAGCATTTGCTTGTTTCCCTTTCTTCAGTTCAATGTTAAAAAGTATCTTAATATATTGGAGCGCAAATGATAACTACAATTGTTTTCTCTGCAGTATATCCAGCCCCAAGATTATGAAAAGTTTTCTCAAGTGGAGCTATTGGTTATTGATGAAGCAGCTGCAATTCCATTGCCTGTTGTAAAGGCTCTGCTCGGGCCATATTTAGTGTTTCTGTGCTCTACAGTAAATGGGTAATAATTATAAATGAGCCAACCACAATCATAGATTTTGTAACCATTCAGTTTCCATGGATAGTGATGATGATATTAACCCTATATATCAGTGACCTATATCTATATGAGAATGATATCAACATTGACCTTGATATGGTTGTATGGATGTGACCTTTGGTATGTCATCAGAAAATCCCCAAATATCAGAAAATCCCCAAATCTAGAGAACTAAAGCTCATCACTTTTGATCTGGGGTACTACCCTTGTGATAAAGTTGATGAATTTCGATCTCCCATTCTCTACCACTTTGTACTTCACCTTCAATATAGATCAAACCAAGGGAAATTCGTTACTGGGTGTTGAGATGGATGAGTTTGTCGAACTAAAATCCATAGCTTAAACTTCATGAAATTTGTTGGTGTCATGTGTTTTGATAGTTTGGAAAATCAAAAGACAAGGCAACATCAGAACCAATCTTTAGAGTTACAGGATCTAGTCCTCCTGTTCTTAGAGAGGGATCTCTCAAAATTTTGTTTGCAAAGGTTTATCTTGTGTGCTTTGAGTATTGGTTTTAGACTAGTTATTAAGTGCAGGTGTTTATTTTTTTGTTTGGTTGGATTGAATTGATACAGAAGAACATGAAAGGTCTAGGAAAGATACATAGAATGGAGAAACGTCTGGTCCATTGGGCAATGGAGTCAAGAAAAGGTCATAACAAACTCATCAAAGGATATGGGATATCAAAGGGAAAATCTAACTTGGCCATAGGATCCTTTTGTTTTTGGAGTGAGATGAACATTAATGATTTGGAAAGAGAGGTTTAATTCTCAACAAAGGGAATTCGAAAACATAATTTGAACAATAAAGGGCTCTTTGATAGACAGGGCTAACCATAAATTCTACAAATCACACCTTTAAGCAAATAATTATTTCAAAACAACTTTTAAAATGAAATCTAAGATTCGGGGAATGCCCTATTTCCTCAAAGATTTATTTCAAATTACTTATAAAATAGAAAAGATTCACTGATAATTGCAGTCATAGAAGAGGGAATTCCTAATACATCTATGATTACAACTATAAAGACCTTCAAGGCAACTATTTAAGTGAGGACAAAGGGCAAGATCAAAACAGACCTCTTTGATTCACTGTAAGCAAAGAACTTCAAAGGGAGACTTCAATAACAGTTTTTAAGTGGCAGCAGACAAGCAGGGAAAACCATAAATCATGTTGAAACCAAGTACTCGAACTATTAAGGAAATAAACAAGCATGAAGATTAAAGAGAGAGTTTAAAGCCTCTAAAATACTTCAGCAGAAGAAAACATAAAACAGTGAAGGATGAAAAGGTCTAAGGTGCTTCCAAGAGTCATTTCTTAGCCTAAAAATTTCAACCTACTGTAGTAAGAAATTATGGAACATAATGAAAACAGGAGAAAACATAAAACAGTTCAGAATACTTCACCAACAGCCAAGCTCATGGATCCAATGATAGAGCCTTCTCAGGAACAAACATGCAACAACATCATCAAGATCTTCAAGACTTCAATTTGTTCTTCAACTTCAACAGACTATGTATTTACTTCAAAGAGTTTCAGTATTACAGCTTGTAATCAATAACAACCAACCCCTCACTCATCTTCTGCAGTACTATTTATATAAGGATGAGGAGGTGAGATCTGAGAGAATATCTCTTAAGATAATAAATACAGATTAAATACTTCTCGGCCTTTTGAGGGGCTCAATGGAGAAGTTTACAGGTGGATCAATGTATTAACTATTTTACAATAAATATCAAAGCTCGATGGGAGCTTTGTTGACCTTTAGGCTTTGTGTAGTGTTTGGAGTAACTCTACAGATATTTCTGCATTGATTTCCTTGTAGAAGTAACTCCCTGGCTGTGCTGGAGGCGAATATCTTCATCTGATCAATAACTTCAGCCTCTGTGTTGAATGCTTTGAGGCACAGGTGTCATTTTGGTGGCTGAGGAATCAATTCGCCTCAATTGAAGCGGTGGAAACCTTTATGTCGGTTAAACACATATGATTTATTTTAATTGTGTTTTAACTCTGGGAATTAGGCTTTTGATAAGCATTTTTAGACGTAATTCCAAAAATTTGTCTTCAATATTCATCTATTGTGCTTTGTCTTCAAACTTATACTCTTTAACTGTTCTTTTGAATAAAACAGTGTCTTATTGATGTGCAGGGTCGCGCAGGGCTTTTTATGGTATCGGTGCCCATGGAGCATTTGATAAAACGTGAAAATAGAGCCCGGTGGATGGTTCCCTTTGATACTTCAAAGGCGCGGAAAACGTCTTTCTCGGCCTTCGGCTTTCCTTCATTATAAGGGGAAAACCATTCAAACCTGCAAAATACAAACGAAAATTATAAAATCCTACGTTTTAAGTTTAAACTGCTTCATAGGACATGTGGAGGAAGCGTGGCCGTTGGATGGAATCATCCAACGGTCGGGATTAATCGAGAGAGATCGTAGAACGGGCGGAAGAAGATTGAATCTGAGCTGTCGATCACGCAGAGATCAACAGTTGGGAGAAAAGGGGAAAGTCAAAATGGAGAATCGTTGATTGGGCGACGGAATGAGGGCGATAGAATATGGACCGTCGATCTGCAGATCAGATCGACGGTGGAGATTAACTGGATGGCGTGCCGTACCTTAAGTTATCACGTGTGCATCTGAGTTAACCATCGTGCATCTTCAGCAAGCGATAGCCATTGGATGGCCCGCCCCAGATCGGACGATCCATGGCAATATCTCTAGGCTTCCGCATCCGAACAATAATGCACGATGGACAACGCTTAACGCGCGATGGACGTCAGTTTTGAAAAAGGTACAGGGGACACGTGGCAGCAAGTGTATGGAATCGCTGGCGATCGGGAAAAAACCGCCCTTGCCTCAAAGGCGGTGTGATGGATACCACGCGGTTTCGAGAGTGGTGAACAGTTGGCAGGGACCACCGGGTAGACAGACTCTGCACCGCCCGATCTATGGATTAGATCGAAGGTGTAGATTTATTGAGAAATCGCTCCGGCGGAGAATTTTATAAAATAAAATAAAACCCAAAGTTTACAAATAACAAAGGTTTTTTATGTTTTGGACGGGATATATAATAGGGTCAGCCCGATTTCGGGGCCATTGGGCGCATGGAGAATGACATGACCGGGGAGTTAAAGAGGGGGTGGCTAATCGCATATCGGAATATCGGGGATGGGATTTTCAATCAACCCATTTGATTTATGCGATGTGATAAGCGCCTTGGGACCTAACCCTTTGGTCCCGGGAGTAGGATATATGAATGGAAAGTGGAAGGGGTGGGGGTTATAGCACAGGGACTTAATCGCATCGCAAAATTTCAATGCGGTCTTTTTGATCAACCCATTGTATTTTCTCAGATTGCGATTGCGCGAACGGTCTTTCAATCAACCCATTAAAATATTAACACGTGATTTTGGTTTTTAGACCAAAACTTTGGAAAAGTGGGTTTTGGATTTTTAGAAAGAAAAAGATCGATTGGGAATGAAATATTTACAAGGTTTAAGTACGGATGGTGGGCCCATGGTATATATATATATAAAATAATGATGCGATTGGGGGTTTTTCAATATAAAGGCTGATCGCATCGCAAGTTTTTAAAACAGCCATAAACCTGCGCTCTTGAATCTTGCGATGTGATAAGCCCTGTGAGGGACTTAGCACGTGGTTCCAGGGTGGAGGCATGTGGGTGGAGTGGTTTTTAGAAACTTAGCCCAAGGGGACTAAAGCTTGTATATAAAATATGAATTTTTATTGATTTTTCAACGTTTTCAAAGGGTTTCAAGGGTTTCGGTATAGTTAAAAAATGGGTTTTTAACTATGGAAAAGTGATTTTCATAAATGGAAGAAGAGGATTTATGAAAACAAGGGAATTTTAATGGAGAAAAAGGAGAGCACATGAAGGTTTGGGAAGGGGGAAAATGAAGGCCTTGCAGCAGTCTTTCATTTGGAATCAGCAGAACTTTCTGAGTATAAAATGGAAATAGTAATGAAGATTTTGGACAGAGGCATGAGGCCTTCAAGGAGCCTTCAAGAGCCAACAATTTTTAGTGATAAAATTTTTTCCTTGGAGGTTCAAAAAATTCTTAGCCACCTTTTGGTATAACAAATATTATAGGTGGCTAACAAAACTGGTGGAGTCAAATTCATGCAAGCACAAACACATCTTACACATCCTCTTTGAAACTCATCCGAAAGAACATTGGAATACATCTAGAGAGAACCCTACAGCCTAACACAATCCAATGGAATTGACCAAAAAAACCCAAATAGAGTCAACCCTACTATAGGAGGAAGGGCTTGCAGTAAGAACTTACCATTTTGCAAGAGCTGGGGGCGAATGTTGTTCCGCAAGAGCTGAGGGCGAATGTTGTTCCGCAAGAGCTGAGGGCGAATGCTGTTGGCGAATGCTGTTTTGCAAGAGCTCAGGGCGAATGATGTTCTACAAGAGCTGAGGGAAAACACTGAGGGCGAATGTTGTTCTGCAAGAGCTCAGGGCAAATGTTGTTCTACAAGAGCTCAGGGAAAATGCTGAGGGCAAATGCTGTTTTGCAAGAGCTGAGGGCGAATGCTGAGGGTGACTGATATTCTGCAAGAGTTGAGGGCGAATGATGTTCTGCAAGAGCTGAGGGTGAATGTTGTTCTGCAAGAGCTAAGGGTGAATTTTGAGGGAAAATACTATTCTTCAAGAGCTGAGGGCGAATGTTGTTCTGCAAGAGCGGAGGGCGAATGCGCGTGTGCTATCAGACGTTAATGTAGTTTTTAATAAAATCATTTTTATGTAGCGCGCATATAAGTTTCGTATTTTTATGTAGCGCGCATAGAAGTGTCATTATACTGACGGTGGAAAAAGAGTCGCAATTGCGACGGATGCCTCCAAACGTCGCAATTGCAACACTTAGACATTGTGTCGCAGTTGCGACGTTTGGAGGCAGTCGTCGCAATAACGATGCTTTGGGGCATAGTGTCGCAATTGCAACGTCTTCCTCCAAACGTCGTAATTGCGACACTTTGTCTAAGTGTCGGTATTGTGACACTTTTCTCTAAACGTCGGTATAGTGACGACTTCAGGCGGGATTGAAAAAAATTGGGAAAATTTCCGACATTTGGTCAAAAGCATCGAAACCAAGTGTCGGAATTTCCCCCAAATGTACTAGTGAATGAAACTGATTCATCAATCCTCTCAAAGATTTCTACCTAATGTATTTACCCCTAGGTAACTCAAAAACATCATTATTACATTTACATCCATGAATTACATCAGTAAAAACATGATTTTCCAAGGTAAAAGTCAAAATTTTAGAGAAAATTCAAAATTTTCAATCCCTGGTCAGGAGCACAATGCCAATGTCAAAAGTGCAGTGCCACTGTCAAGATTGCAGCGCCATATTGCAGCCAAGTTTTGGAGGGGTTCCCAATGTCAAAATTGAGCTCAGGATAGCTCATTGGAAAGCTTGTCCTATCTAGTTTCTAGATCTAGGCTTAGTTTCCAAAAATTGACTAGATTTGACCCTCCAAAAAGTCAATCTCCCAATACCGGTGAAGAGTGCAGCGCCAAGCTAAAAAAGAAGGCAAAAACATGGTGTTTTAGGTGTTTTTTGAATTGTCTGCTGACCAGTTTACCCAAATTTGCT